>PVKC010050409.1:0-10569 GCA_004027635.1 Crocidura indochinensis
TTACTCCTGGCTCCATGCTCAGAAATTGCTCCTGGCAGGCACGGGGGACCATATGGGGCACCGGGATTCGAACCGATGACCTTTTGCATGAAAGGCAAACGCCTTACCTCCATGCTATCTCCTGGGCCCCAAATGTCCTCCTTTCTCACACCCACACTTCCGCCTGCTTCTGGGGTAGACATTTTACTTTACTTTAATCTCTATCTTTTCTTTCTTTTTTAAAAATTTTTATTTTGACCGAAGTGGATTACATATCTTTCACAGTAATTTTTTAGGTACATCGTGATATTGAATCAGGAACACTCCCTCCACCAATGTTGTCTTCCCTCTATCCCTGTTCCCAGCATCTCTTTTCTTTTTTGAAACTGTGGTTTCGCACTACTGTTAATAAAGGGGCACCATGCAGGGGGCTGGGCGGTGGCGCTGGAGGGAAGGTGCCTGCCTTGCCTGCGCTAACCTAGTACGGACCGCGGTTTGATCCCCTGGTCCCCCATATGGTCCCCCGTGCCTGCCAGGAGCGACTTCTGAGCGAATAACCAGGAGTAACCCCTGAGCGTCACAGGGTACCATGCCCTTTTACCCCCTTTCAGCACCAGTTCTTGTCCAGAGTGATCAGGTTCAACTATAACTTTCATAGTAGACCCTTCTCTAGTCTTACTGTTCTCTTAGATCTTTGTGGAAAGCTTCCTATCATGGACTGCTGCTCCTAATACTCATCTCTATGGCATTTTAGAAGGCAGGGTGAATTTTTGTTTGTTTATTTTTTGACCACACCCGGTGACACTCAGTGGTTACTCCTGCCTATTCACTGAAAAAGTGCTCCTGGCTTGGGGGACCATATGGGACGCCAGGGGATTGAACAGTAGTCCGTCCTAGGCTAGCACAGGCGGGCAGGGTGATTTTTTGAAGACATAGATGCTGCAATCAAGTAAGTAGATGGAAGCTGTTTTTTCTTGGTTGTTGTTTTGTTTTGGTTTTGGTTTTTGGGTCACACCCAGCAGTGCTCAGAGGTTACTCCTGGCTCTATGCTCAGAAATCATTCCTGGCAGGCTCAGGGGACTATATGGGATGTTGGGATTCGAACCACTGACCTTCTGCATGCAAGGCAAACACCTTACCTCCATGCTATCTCTCCAGCCCGTAGATGGAAGTTTTGACAAGAACCCTATTAAGTGATGCAATTTCAAGATTAGGAGTCAGAGCATAGAGTCCAGCTACAGACTTGCTTTTGGAGCAAAGGAGGGTCAGTGAAATTCACTCTAGAGCCCCTGGAGAATCTCTGTTTTTCATGCTACCCCTACTTTCCAGAATGGCAGGTTCTTCTCTGGAGCACTCTATAAGGAAGCCCTTTGCCAGACTGTGGCCCTTCTCCTGGAAGCTCCTGACTGGGTCCTCTTTGCTAGGCGGGAGCCTGGATTAGTCTCTTAACATCCTGATTACCGATGTGACTGGGTGTCTGGTGCACCCTCCCTGGTAACTATTTGTCACCTGCACCTGATGGGTCTGGAGTGACTCACAGGGCTGGGAAAGAGCATGACACAGTGCCGGGAGAAAAGATATTAGACCTGAAGCTCCCACATCTAATGCTGCTGCATCAAAGTTCTGTGAGTTCCTCCAGTCAGCCAGAGAGGGTCTTTTAAGTAGGGAAAAACATAGCTTCAGCAGCTCTTTCATTTCTTTGGTCTTTCTGAGGCATGGCTCTGGCCACAGGACTCCCAGCCCTTAGGGGTTAGCTCTGCTTTGCTCTCCTATCCATCACAAAAGGATTTACTACCATCCCTCCAACTTCCTGGACAGGCATGGACATGCAAGTACCAGGGCAACTGCTTTTCATGAATGAACACCCAGGGAAGGAATCTAGGGAGGTACTTAATTAATGTAAAAGGAGAGAGAACTCATGGGTGGCAATTTGTATTTTGGAAGTACTTGATCATTTGCAAAGAAAAAATTAGAAATTACTTTAGTGAAAAATGCTCCTAGAAGTCTTAATTTAAAAATCCCTGTAATGATAGATGTGTGCATGGAAGTAATTACAATACACGACTATTATAGTTTAAAGTGTAAAGACTTTTCTTTTGAGTTTTATTTATTTATTTTATTTAAAAACCATGGTTACAAGGTTGTTCATACTACAGGTTATTTTTCCCCACAGCTAACGTTGTTCATGGTTAAGTTATAGTCATCAACATATAACAACGTTCACCAGTGTGCATTTCCCACCACCAAAGTCTGAAAATTTATTCCCCATCTCAAGATAAGCAGGAATAAAGTGCAATGTAAACAAACAAGACAAGGGAGAGACAGAGCGAGCAAGTGAGTGAGTGAATGAGAAAGAGAAAGAGAGAAATAGTTGTGCTGCGGTCTAGCTCAGGTTTAATGCCCTCCTGCACTAGAGAGCCCATTCTTTTCTGGTATTTTATTAACATTGTTCAGCTTGTATGACAGCTAATAATTCTAGCTTGTGGGAAGGAATTAAGTGGCTTATACTGTACGTTGGCAGGAGTACATTTGGAAGCAAAAGGGGACCCAGGCCCTGTGATTAATCAGGGGGAGCCTGTCTCCTTTTCCAATGCCAGAGCCCTAGCCAAGGGATTTGGGGGGCCTCTTTGCCTTTCTCATGTTGTTTTCTGGGAATAATGAACTGAGTGCACCACTATCACCATTTTTCCTCATTAAATTAGGAGGGACAGTTGCTTCATTCTCTGATAACTCTCTTTGATCTGCAGGTTGGGGTACCCCAGGGCCAAGGGCTGAGCAGTTACAGCACAACAGTGGGAGACATGGCAAGAGACTACCTATGTCCCCTCCCAGTTGTGTTTGAGACAGGATCCCAGGCTGGAACTCACTTCCAGAGCTCAGGCCAGCCTTCTCCCACAAGCAGCCCTTGGGAGCCTATTGCCAGCCACTTGGTCATTTGGGTTGCAGCTGTTCCAGTGAGGGCTAAATCTTACCAGATGACAGCAGGAGGGAAAATGAGTTCAAATAAATAGACCGGAGCCCCCGGGTCCTTGCCGAGAATAATGGATTACAGAAAGGGCTCTGTGGACCCACGTGGAGGGCTGGCATTTCAGCTGTGCTTCCTTTGGCTCTTTCTCTCTAAATTCACTCCCTCACCCTGGGACCATCTCTGTATCAGTGATAATGCACAGAAAGGCCAGTTCCTAAGAGAGCAGCAACTCAGCACAGCCCACTGGATACAGGGACTCACAGAGCTTATGTCAAGGAAGTGACTTATGTTGTTGGGAAAGATGCCCAGGCTCATGTGAATAGGTTACCAACATAAATTCAAAGCTGGAGGTGGCTGGTGGTGGCTGCTCATGGCCCATCTGTTCTGAGTCTTCTCAGACATTTCTCACTCCTGAGTCTCATGAATATGAGCACTGGGAAAAGAGGAAGAGCAGATGGCCTGGCCTTTCATCATTTGACCTCTTCTCTATTACATGTTTAAGAATAACCTCATGTACTTAGATCTTATTGTCACTACTTCTGTGATGAAGAGCCTGAGAGATGGTGCAGTGGCCCAAGTTCTATGATAGTGGTACACATGGTCCCCCAGATGCTACCTAGTTCTGGGCCAATTTTGGATAACATGGAATTTCTTTTACAACTGTGAGCTTTCCTACTCATGAGAAGACTTCAATCTATGACATTTTTAGTGCTGTTGTTAGGGACCTGGCCCAGGTGTACCAAACAGGGTGTATGTTCAATTATTTGTCAGTATACCTCTTTCCTTAAGTTTTGGTTGCTCTCATGGTTAATTAGAATGGGAATTTTCAGAGAGGTGTTCTAGTACCTAGAATAGCATCGGATAACATGGTTTCCTAACATGCATCAAAGACATAATACCAGTGACTGTATGTGAACAGAATATGTGCTTATGGCTGTTCCTTGGATTAAAAATTGAACTTGGGTTTCACACAAGAAGGTGTTTTGCTGCTTCTGTTTCTTTCTCCTTGTCATATAGGTACATGGATTGTGCTCTGCAAGGGGGAGGGTAAGAGGTGGCTCTTCAAGTTTCTTCCCACTGGTTCCTCTTAGAATGTGAGAGGATCAGGATACTGAGGGCTAAGCTCAAGAGGAGAATCCCCTACCGTTTCTTTCAGACACTGGAAGTAGGTAGGACACAAGCTGCTGGTACCTTTTCTACTCCTTCCTCCTTCCTGCTCAAGCTGGCCAGAGACTGAAAGAGAGAGACACACAAAAAGGTTCTGTAAATGCCTTAGGCAAGGAGGCACCTATGAATCACATGGTCAGAGGTCTTGAAGAGGACAATTTACAAAAAGTAAACTTTTGTCATTTGTCCAAGTTAGATAGTTCTAAGAACAGAGAGCTAGGGGAGGCAGACAAAAAGCCCCTGAACAACGTCTCATAGATCAGAAAAGCCTCCAGCTGGGGATCAGTGTACTATTTGTGGAGATCTGGTAGAAGGGTGGATTGAACCAGAAAAGGAGGCATCCACAGCATCCTAACATCAGCTTAAGGCATGCACAGGGGACTCACACATGTCTAGTCACTGAGAAAGAAGCATGGAAAAAAAAAGCTTGTCCTTCAGGTCGACTGGCCTTGGCAGATAGAAATGGAGTCTTCTGGATGGAGAGAGAGAGAGAGAGACAGAGAGAGACAGAGAGAGACAGAGAGAGACAGAGAAAGCGAAAGAGAGAGACACAGAGAAATATCTGACCACCAGCTCTACTTCTCCGGGCTGTAGTCACCTTCTAGCCTGAAGTCACATTGTACAAGACTCCAAGACATAGCTCAGGTGAGTTAGATTTCTCCACACATGCAGAGGGGGTTTCTCAGAAGATCTGAGGTTCCTTGGGGGGAATGTCAGCTATGAGAACACACTGATTCTTCAACATCTGCTCTTTATGATTATGATTTCTTGCTCATTTCTAAATCTTCAGTGGTGGAAAATCTGCCTGGCCCAGCATTTAGGAGGCACCAACAAATCTGTATGGAGGGAAGGAGTGGAGGTGTTTTTTGACCCGCATTTCTTGCTCTAAGGATGGAGAGAGCACACAGGGGCTGCTGGCACTAACTTATTGGCAGCCTTGTTGGCGGTGATGGGAAGGAAGTGAATGTGCCTCCAGCCAACCTGGCAGTGAATGTAGCCATTGGCCTTTTTTGCTGAGGACCACCTCAGACTAGACCTATCCATCAGTTAGTGGGTCCATGAAGATCATGGTCTAAGGCTGGGCCCTTATGGTTCTTGTTCTCGGTCTCCACCCTGGAATCTGGAATTGCTGGGTTATGAACCTCAAGTTTACTTCTTGTAAACTCAGTTATATACTGAGAGAGCTGAACTTACCGAAAACTGGGTGGGTCATCTGAATCTGCTCTGGTACTTGGTGGTTGTTTCTAGACTAATTAGATGCGGGAGTGGGCGTGGCAGAGTGCGCAGCCTGCCTCTCCTGTAGAAACAATCTTTCCAAGGAAGAAGGACACTTCCTTTCCAACACCTCTATGGCCCCAGCCTCACCCCACTTCCCTCTGCTTCCCACTTCCCATTTCTGAGGAACAAGCCGGAAGGTGGATATTGGCCAACTCCAAGCAACACCCCACAACAACTTTTTCCAATGATGCTTTTTCTCTCTTTTACTCAGTCATGCTGAGATGTTACTCCTGACTGTAGTCAGGAATCACTTCTGGCAGGCTCAGAGATTGTATGGAATGCCAGGATTAAATCCAGGTTGGTGTTATGCAAAGCAAATCACTCCCTATTGTACCATCTCTTTGGTCCCTCCAATGATGCTTTTGACTTGACCAGGGAGAGAATTTGGCAGGTGGTTTCCTCTAGATGATGGACTAAGGCCATGAACTTGCACTACTAGTTAGGCTACTGGTTGAGTGGTATGTTTCCATGTCACCACCAAACACAATACACCGAATAGAAGAGGTGAGTGATGCAGCTACAGAAACTCACTTTCATAAGAGACTGCCTGGGGCCGGTGACTATAATATGTCCAGGACAGGTAATAATATCAGGCTTGGGAGGCTCCTCAAAGGGACAAGCTAAATCTTGCAGTGCCCCTAAGGAATGGGGATCTTTCTAGCCCTCCACCAGCGTGGGCCACTTCAGCCTCCAGAGAGATCCGGCCTGCCTTCCTCTGCCTTTGTTTTGCAGGCTCCTTTATGGTCCTCAGCAGCTGTCAATACAGTAAGTCGAGTGCTGGGAACAAAGGATTTCTGTTTGAGTCCCAAGATAGAGAAATGGCAAGTTCAAGTGATTGTGGGGACATGGTTGAAGAGCGGACACTAGACTCCGGGCTTTCCTACTTCTCTAGCTTTAGGCAGGAAGCTTTGATGTGGGGCGGAGGCATGTGAAAGCCCACAAAAGCTGTGTGCTCAGAGCATGAGGACTTCCTCTACTTTGACTAATTTCAGAAATACAGGCAAGTGACAAGAAATGGTACCCAGGACTCGAATAGACCTTTTGTTCAGTTTCATGGATGGTTTATAATTTGTTCCTTTTTGAAGAGACAATGAGAGTGAGAACAAGAGAGAGAATCTAATTTTTTATACTTATCCCTATTTTTCTTAAACCACGAAAGCAATGACAAGCCTTGTTCCTCTTCTATATTCTATAGAATATTGAACTCAATCTGGCCCTCTCACAGGGATGGGAGCAGAGCAGACACTCACACGCAGCTAGCATTTTCCAGACACTTACATGTCTACCCTGACTTGAGTCTCTGTATTTCAGCCTCCTGTAGCCTGTGAAGACCCCGTGGAGTAGAGGATCCTGAAAGTTCAGCCAGCAGTCTCATCTCTTTTCATTCTTTGAGCCTATAACAACCTTCAACCTGGCATTCTCTGCCCTCTCCCCATGTACTAAAGGCATCTGTATTGCTCTGAGTAATGTCCTATCTCTTGCTCTCTGCCTTCTTCTTTCCTCTTCTTGCTGAGCTCATGAGCCTAGAGGTTCCATCACTTTCTTCACCTCTGGTTTCCTCTTGCACTAATCCTCCTTATAACGAATGTTCTGAGCTTCTGCACTGAGAGAGGAAGATGTTCCTCTCTGGATTCTTAGTTGTAGTAGCCGCCTGCTGCCTGGTAGTGCCATACATACTCTGCTCTGTGAACTGAGTGAGTGGAGTGAATTTGAGTATTATTTGCTTGCTGGCATAGAGATTTACCAAGAGATAATGCAAAGGGCTAGTGTGCAAGTATTGCTTTCAGGAGGCTAAGGTTCAATTCCTGCCAAAGACCCTGAATACTGATGTGCATAGCACCAAAACCAAAAATTAAAAGGAAGAAAAGAGAAAAATGGGGCGCAGTGTGGACAGAACTAGTGAGTAGCACATCTGAGTGTAGGGTTGAACGACATGTGCATGGGTTCATCATTAACAGTAATGGGGATCATAGTACCTCAATAAAGACATTAAATAAGAAAAGCTATAGCAATTATAATACATAAGAGATGGGCACCTCCCTCACACACATTACCTAGGATCTGAACACTCAAGGTCACATTCCTAAAAGACAGCAGCAGGTACTGTAGATCCTTCATGCCTTCAGCACCCTCAGACCCCTCTCAGCACCCTCAGACCTCCTCAGTACTTTCAGTATCTTTGAACCCCTTTCAACCCTCTTTGGAGACTCAATGCTCTCAGACCCCCTCAGACTCCCTAAGATACCCTTGGATCCACCCAAAGACACCCTCAGTAGCCTTAACACCCTCGACACCCTCAGTGTCCTCAGATGCCCTCAGACACTCTCAAGATCCTTAGATAACCTCAGTAACTTCAGAAACCCTCAGCATCTTCACTCAGTACTCTCAGACACTCTCAGACACCCACAAACACTCTTAGACATTCTCATCACCCTCAGACATCCTCAGACCCCCTAGTCCCCTCAGATACCCTCAGTGTCCTCGGATATCATCAGCACCCTCAAACACAGCTCAACACCTTAGATACCCTCAGATACCTTCAGACACCCTCCACAACCTCAGATACCCTCAGTGGCCTGCAAGCAGCCTCACCTCCCATCTGCACAGAATGAGCTCAGATCTCTAATTAGTTCCACAGAGTTTTCTCCCTCAGCAGTTTCTCTCTGAAAGGCTGGAGGGAAGGGCTAGTGCTGTGCCCAGAATTGAGAGCTGTATGCTCAGCCTGGACTATCTCCCCCTAACTGTTTGCTGAGGACCCTGATGAGAGGTTGGTGACTGGACCCCAGAGATAGTGATGAGAGGCACAGTTGTGTAGCCTTCATCATCACCTTTGCTTTTGTTTTTGGCACTTCTGAAATCATCTTGTTCAGTCTAGTTGAAGGCTCTTCACCTCCCTGTGAGTAGCCTGATCTGGGACTCACTCTTTTGAGTGTGTACTATGGTTATTCCCCATTTTCAATTGTTGTCTGCTGTCTGGTTTCTTTCCCTCTATTTATTCCTCTGCAAAATGGGATAGGGCCATCCCTGAGAGGGTTCAGGAACTTACTGGAAAAAGGACCCAGGCCTTGCCTGAAAAGGGACAGGGGCCTTTCTGAAGCTCATTGGGGACTGTGATCTTTTAGAGAGGGGGGGGGGCTTTGCATCCATTGCTTTAAAGACCCCACTGGAGATTTGGATGGAAACCCCCATCAGGGATGGTCAGACCACATGGATGAAACTGCTTCTTCAGAAACTAGTTGGCGCTTCAGGTTTGATCAACAAGGAGGCTTAGAAAATCTTCAAAATCTAGTGGAAACTGTCTGAGATGAGTGAGGGTTTTCTCTACCACAAACTCATGGTTTAGGATCCTGGCTACCCTGCATGGGGGAAGGACACTTCCAGCTCATATGTGCAACGTGCCCAGCAAAAGCAAAAGCGCACACACCCAAAGGCATCATGGATGCACACAGGCATATGTGCCTAGACATACAGGCTGCACATACTCACACAGGCATACATACATATTCTCACACAGGGACACACAGATGCATACATACATTCATGCACATTCTTAGATATATATACAGAGAAGCATATACACATGCACGGTGTATACACATACAAGCAGGTACACAAGGCATACATGCACATACATGTATACAAGGCACACGGATACACAAGGCATACATAAATACACAAGCACAGGTGCACACATAGATACATGTACACATATATACACATGTACACAAAGGCAGGTATGCACACAAAGGCACACATGCCTTCATATACTCCACATTCCTCTTCCCAAATATTCTTCTCTGACTTTCTCATTCCTTTCCTCACTCAATTCTCTGCAGCCACCGTCATCTGTCTTTAGTGGGAAGGTAGCCTGCCCAATTCTGGTCTCCCTATATGGTGTGCCTGTTATGCTTGCCAAATGTTTGCCCTTTCTCACTAATAGAAAAAGGAACAGTAGGTGCTAGTGACAAAACCTATCTAGCCTATGACTACAAAATCTGTCAGGGCCTTCAAAATTTTCTGGCAGAAGCACAATGGCAACTTTTGATAAGAGTACTATTCATGGGGCCGGAGAGATAGCATGGAGGTAAGACGTTTGCCTTTCATGCAGAAGAACGGTGGTTCAAATTCCAGCATCCCATATGGTCCCCATGTGCCTGGCAGGAGCGATTTCTGAGCGTGGAGCCAGGAGTGACCCCTGAGCGCTGCCGGGTGTGATTCAACCCCCCGCCCCAAAAAGAGTACTATTAATCTCACCATCACCACCACTACTACTATTACTATTATTGGGGTTCCATACCTAGCAGTGCTGGCAACTTCTCTCTCCGAGGATGAGGAGTCACTCCCTGTGGTGCTTAGAGGGCTAAGAGGTAGGAGTGATGAAGTCTCAATTTCTGACATGCGAGGCATGTTATTGATCTTGAAACCTTCATGTTGGGGGCAGAGTGTGATTTTGTCTGCAACCAAAGACCTCACTTTGCCTGAAAACGACAGCTACAGGAAGGTCCAAACAGCCACCACTCTTACTGAGAACTAGAAGAAAAAACTAGAAATTTGGGGCCAGGACAATGGGACCTTGATAATCTCCTGAACATTTAGTCATGTGCATTTTGAAATATTGTGCCTAGAGGCCAATGCTAGTGTTCAATATTCAGTCCTAAAAGATGTAAAGTCTTTATTTCTTCACTAATCTTGTCCTGTATTATCCTTTTATTTCTTGCTAATTGACATTTTCCTTCATGGAGCCTTCCTACATTTTTCCTTTCTTTTCCACCTTTCTCTGCTTTATGCTTTTGTAATTTTTTAAACCCCCATCTTCCTATGTCCTTTTTTTTTTAAGATAGCTCACCTACTTTCTTATTCAATTCCCCAATTTTTGCAATACCAGCTTTGATCTCATTTAAATGTGTCTTCAAAATCTATAGAGCTGGAAGGCTTCTCTTTCCTGCCTCATTATAATGGGATGTCGCTGACACAGGACCTGGAGCAATACTTCTCTGTTGGCAAGAGCTTTCTTACAAAACTCTGTGCCCATCACTGAATGAAATGTTCCAGAATAAAGTTGAACCCACCTCAGACACGAAGGCCAAGTTCAAGTCACATCATGGTGACTCTCTGGCTTTTATGACACAATCTACAAACTCACACATCAACACATGTTGCTCACAGACACTTACTCA
>PVKC010050410.1:0-10583 GCA_004027635.1 Crocidura indochinensis
CAAAGCTTTCCTTTCAATTTCTTCATTTATAAAAAAGATAATAAGGCCAGAGACAGCAAAATGTGCTGAGCACATGCTTTGTATGCAGGAGGTCCTCTAGTACCCTCTAGTACCCAAGTACCAGCAAAGGTGACCTCCAAGACTAAGGTGAAAGTACCTTCTAAGAACCACTGGGTATGGGCCTCACCTCAAAAAAACAAAAGCAAAAGCAAAACAAAATTCCTATCAACTTCAAGGGGTTGATCATAACAGAAAGTATTTTATAATCTCTACTGATTAATCACCATAAATTACTATTTTAGTTTTTATCCCTGAAAATTGCCAGTTGGCAACATTTTATTCTTTAATTATAAATATCTCTATTTGAAAAATCATGTAGTAAATGTTTGCTGCTAAATTATAACTTATTTAATCACAATTTTACAGCAATAAGGCTTTCTGGAAGACGGTGAAAATTGTGTTTGGTTTGGTTTGGGGTTACTCCTGACTCTACATTCAGGAATTACTTCTGGTGACACTCAGGAAACCATATGGGATGCCAGAGATTGAACCGGATCAACCACATGCAAGGTTAGCATATCTACCCACTGCACTATCTCAACAGTTAAATTTTCTAAATGTAAGCTTCAAATGTATATTATGTTCCTCAGAGAGTTTTATTATAAATCCAAATTTCCACTATGAAGGTATGATTCAAAAGGAAGCTAATACTCTTAGTTTCAAGTGGAAATCTTACTCTCAAATCAAGAATCTTCAATACCAAATAAGTAGTCTCCCATCAAGCATTCAAAGTTCAAGACCTGTTCTTATTTCTCTTCTTAAATTTGATGCTTAAATAACAATATCATTCCAAATTTTACTGTATTTGTCAGCTGTCAATTATAATAAGTAAAAAGAAAAAGTATGGGGCCGGGCAGTGGCGCTGGAGGTAAGGTGCCTGCCTTGCCTGCGCTAGCCTAGGACAGACCTCGGTTCGATCCCCCGGTTTCCCATATGGTCCCCAAAGCCAGGAGTAACCCCTGAGTGTCACTGGGTGTGGTCCAAAAACAAAGAAAAAAAGAAAAAAGTATATATTCACATACTATTTCAGATTTCTCTGAAGAAAACGAATTATTCTGAAAAAAAAAAAAACATTGCTAGGAGTCAGAGAGTACAGGGTTAAGGTACATGCCTTATATATAATAGACCCCATTTTGTTGGTTTTGGTTTGTTTCATTTTATTTAATTTAATTTATTTATTTATTTTTTTGGTTTTTGGGTCACACCTGGCAGTGCTCAGGGGTTACTCCTGGCTCCATGCTCAGAAATTGCTCCTGGCAGGCATGGGGGACCATATGGGGCACCGGGATTCTAACCGATGACCTTTTGCATGAAAGGCAAACGCCTTATCTCCATGCTATCTCCCAGACCCCTGGTTTGTTTTATTTTTTAAACTACTGTTGAATTACTAATTTTTTTTTCGATTGGTTTCCAGCATACAATGTTTCAACACTAATTCCCTCACCAGTGTCCAGTTGACTCTACAATTCCCCACCCTCTAACTGCCTCCAACAAATCACCAGTTTGCCACTCTTTTACATGTTTCTGTCCTGTGCTTTCCAGTACAGTTGCTGATTGGATTTCCTACATGATCCTTTACTTTTCACCAATACCTCCTCCTCCCAAATGAACGCTTCCCTCCACCATAGATGTTGCCTCATCCTGCCCGATATCCTAGAGCCCTCAAGTGGCTTGTGTCCTACTGAATACCAGTTCTCATTTGGTTTGTTTCCTTCCAAGACTGCAGGGAGTGACCTTCAAGCACAGGGTTGGGAAAAGGGAGAAATGACCACAAATGGTGGTATTCAAGAGCGACCCCTGGCGGTGCTCAAGAGAACACAAGCACTATGTATGATGCCAGGGATGGAACCAAGTGTCAGCAGGATTACAAAACAAGCACCTTTACTATCTCACCAATCCCTAACATTTGCAGTCCCATGAAACTCAGTTAAAAGTGAGACCTAATTATTCAGAATTTAGGCGAAAAAAAAAAAAAGATCTTCCACAGAAGAGAAATGGAAGACCTGGTCACTCAGTAGTAGCACTAGATGGATGACTTACTTAGTGTGTAGAATTCAGCTTCCCAACAATACCACGAACATTACTACATCTTCCTATCTTTTTTCTTTCCTTTCTTCCTTCCTTTCTGTGGGGGTTCACACCTAGTTGTATTCAAGCTTTACTTCTGCCTGTATACTCAGGAATTATTCCTGGCGGTCTCAGGGGAATTTATAGGATGCCAGGGATTGAACGTGGCATGTTGAATCAGGCAAGGTAAGTACCCTACCCACTGTACTATTGCTCTGGCCCCAGTATTACTATATTTTCTATGAAGAAAAGCACCATTTTGTCATAATTGAATACAGAGAACTTTATGATCAACTTCCTGCTGAGCAATCCTTTCTAGAAGAAAGAGCTGTGGACTCCAGCATGGATTTTGTTTTTGTTTGGCGGGAGAGATATTCTCTAGTTTGAATCTATTTAAACACCATGATTTACAAAGTTGTTCATAACAGAGTCATTTCAGGCATTCAATATACCAACACAAATCCAACCAACCACTTGTGTGACCTCACTCCACCAATTTCCTAAATTACCAATGCTTACCCCAGTCTGACCCCTTAGCATACATAAAATAATTTGCTTTATATTGCTTACTACAAATATGTATCTCATAATTGTAGTACTGATGTTACTGTTCAAGAACTTGCTGTTAGGTGCTAGTTGAACCTTCTGTGCTATTTTTTTTTTCATTATTTGAGTTTAGTGGGCTTCTACACAACATCCCCACCTATATTCCAAGTATTGTCAGTCCCATGAACTTTGCAGATGTCTTGTGACCAATTATAAACTGCACACTCCCACAGCTATTTTACTAGGATTGTTTAGCACCATTGTTTCTTGGCCCTACCAGGTTCAGCATTGCAGCACCATCTCTCTGAAATCTGTCAAGGGGTCAAGCCATGTAAATTTGAGCAGAAGCAAGTGTAGGTATGTGGAACACTGCCCTCAAACAGGGCAGAGCTTCACCTGCCCCATCTCGAGAAGGCTCCAGTAATCTGGACCCAAAATTCAGCCTGGTTTTTTGCCCTTCCACAGCCACTGACTTAGCACTGGCTGATTCCCAATTCTAACCCCACTTTATCAGTAAGACCAGGAGGTTTGCTGAGATTTCTAAGGTCCTACCTATTACAAAACCTACCTATGTGACAGTTTACTATATAACTCTGTCTTGTTTATTTACCAACTTAGAAGACACGAGGACTCACATGTGAGAGGGCTTTGCTCCAACGCTAAATCACATCCCTAGCCGTAATCTATCTTTCATTGGGAGGGGGCACAACAGGTGATGCTTAGGGGTTACTCCTGGCTCTGTGCTCAGAAATTGCTCCTGGCTTGGGGGACCATACGGGACGCTGGGGTATTGAACCCCAGTTCATCCTGGGTTAGCCACGTGCAAGGCAAATGCCATACCGTTGTGCTATTGCTCCAGCCCCAGCCCTAATCTATCTTGAAAATGACTAAAGATGCCCTCACAGAAAGTCTCATTTTAGTGATGATAGCAAATGTTTTAAGGTCAGACCCAGCAGTGGACCTTCCCTCCCCCACCTCCACCCCCCATCAACAGAAACTAAAAGAGAAGTAGGGATAACTCTGTCCTTTCACACTTTCTGGTAATCTGAAATAATTCTAAAAGTTAAAAAAAAAAAAAATTGGGGCCCGGGAGATAGCATGGAGGTAAGGCGTTTGCCTTTCATGCAAAAGGTCATCGGTTCGAATCCCGGTGCCCCATATGGTCCCACGTGCCTGCCAGGAGCAATTTCTGAGCATGGAGCCAGGAGTAACCCCTGAGCACTGCCGGGTGTGACCCAAAAACCAAAAAAAAAAAAAAAACTTCCACACATAAGAAATAGACCTTTCAAAAGGCTAGGGATATGGCTTAGCTGTACTTGCCTTGCATGTGTGAGACACTGAGTTAGATTCCTGGAATCAAATCCTGATCCCCTGAGCATCATCAGGTATAGCCATGGAGAACCCAGCACACCAGGGTGACTCAGGTGAAACTTGGCACTAAAGAGCTGGAGCAGTACTGCATCCTCATGACCTTCCACTGAACTGCATGCCCCAATGACTGAGAATCAATAATGCAGACCCAGGATTCTTGAACACTAACCAGGAACCTCTTCCCACCCCCAAATGCTTGCAGAAGGTTCGGGGATGCAAGCTCACCACTCTCCAGTTCTGCATTTGCTGTTCCCTTTCCAAAAATGCTCTTGACCCAAATATTCCCATAACTTGCTCTCATTTCAATCAGTTCGCACTTCAAATATCTTGTCCTCCTTTTATAAAAAAAAAAAAAAAAAACTCTGATAATACATTTTGCATCTGTGAGCTTATTGGCTGTGGTGTCCATACAAGAACATCAGTCATGATGTTATTTTCATGATGTTATTCATGACTTTGTTTGCCATCATCCTAGAACAGTCTAGAACAGTGTCACAGGGTCCTTTCTTTTAAACTGATTGAGCTACTATATGCTAGGTCAAAGCACATAACTGTTGTCTAGGGACACATCAGCGAATAGCCCTTTCACATTCTAGAAGAGGGAGACTAACAGTACAATGGTTAAGTTAAATATACATAACAAGGACAACTAAAGCAATAGAGGAAGATAAAAATGAGGAAAGCATGGCTAGGTAATCCTATGGAAGGACCTGAAAAGTGAACAGATACAGTGTTCATGAAGCCAAAGCATGCTGACATGTGGAAGAGAAAGAAGTAAACTATAAGAGTGAAAGGAGGAGGTGAGACTCAGAGCGCCTTGGATGAAGATCAAGAGTATATGCTCTGCATACTGCATCATGAGCACCAGGATCCAGGTATGGCCCAACAAACAAAACAAAAATAAATGGCATTGGTTGACACTTTAGGAACCCACAAACCAATGTCATACTGGGAGGTAGGATACAGGTGGTCTGAATCAGATGACTATCCCAAAATAACTTCTCTGTGATTAAGCACCACACTGTGATGAAAAACTAAGAGGAAGCCTGACCACTACCCCCTCCACCAAGAAAAAGAAGAAAAAGTCGGGAAGTCAATAGAGGGCTTTTTGAGCAAAGAATCTTTCCAGTGGCTGTGATGCAAACTGGAACTAGGGTAGAAGCATGGAGAACACATGGGAGGTTATTTCACAATCTAGGCAAGAGATGGTGGGAGCTTGGCCAGACTAACAAGCACTGAATGTGGAGAATGAGAACAGTTAAGGGTAATTTCAACCGTATGGGCCAGTCTTCTATATTACTGAAGTTGAGAAGGGCCTCGGGGAGAATAAGACAGTAGTTGGGGGTGGGGGAAGGGGAATGGAAGAGCTTATTAGCAACCCCCAATAATCCATCCTGGTGGAGACATAAGGAGGCAGCTGGCGAAAAAGCATCCAGACCATAACTTAACAATAAAAATTAAAAGCCATGAACCTGGATAAAAGCACCATGAACAAAATTGGAACATGTCCCAACACAAATGCATCAACAGCTGAATGAAAGCTACTATGCCCAAGGACAACTCTCAAAACAATAGCTGACCCCTGTGCTCTTCCATACTGCTAAGACATTTCAACCTAAATCAAAAAACTCTGACCAAAGACCTCTCTCCAGTGGGAATTTGGGTCACACCCGGTGGCGCTTAGGGGTTACTCCTGGTTGTGCACTCAGAAATCACCCCTGGCAGGTTCGGGGGACCATATGGGATTCCGGGAATCGAACCACAGAGAATCTCCTGGGTTGGCTGCGTGCAAGGCAAACACCCTACTGTTGTGCTATCTCTCCGGCCCTGTCACTTATTTTCTTTTTAATACGGGAAATAATAAATGTAACCCTCGTCTCTTTACGGGGACTAGAGAATATAGGGGCCATCCTCAGGATCTTAATTCTTGGCATCTCCCACTTTTAAGAGCTGCATTGCCGGGGCCTAGAGACAGCGTGGAGGTAAGGTATTTGCCTTGCATGCAGGACAGTGGTTCGAATCCCGGCATTCGATATGGTCCCCCGAGCCTGCCAGGGGCGATTTCTGAGCGCAGAGCCAGAAGTAGCCCCTGAGCACTGCCGGGTGTGACCCAAAAACCAAATCCCCCCCCCAAAAGAAAGAGCTGCATTGCCTTGAAGCTAGATCAAGGGCTGGGTCAGGTCCCCAAAATGCTCTCCTGCCTCTCCTAAGACGCCTTCTGATACTATCTAGGTATGCAACAGCGAGCTGGCAGGTAGCTATGGAGAGAAGGTGAGCAAAAGGAGAAGGTGATGTGGGCGGAGCAAGCATGCATGCAAGCATTCATTCATTCCCAGGTGGGTTCTCGGGGCGGGGGCGGGGCGCGCTGCGGCTGCGGCTGCAGATTCCAGGGAAGAAGCTGGGCCCGGGTAGGCCACAGGACGTCCAAGTTCCTTCCACCGAGGAGGGACACGGCAGGCGAGTCCCGAGCGCGGCCCGATCCAGCCACCCATCACGAGGCCTCCTCCACGCCCGGGTGCAGGCTGAGTCGCGGCCCGGAGACAGGCGGGCGTGTGCGCCGGGCTACCCGGACGCGAGCGGGAAAGGCGAAGCCACTCTCCCCATCCCCGGCGGGGTTCCTTCCACACTTCCTGGCCTGTCCCCGCTGCTCGGAAGGACACGGCGGGAGGAGACGCCCTTACCTGGCTGGCACCACCGCACTGCCGCCTCTTGACACCCGAGTGCAGACGAGAGAACGCGCGGCCGCCGCTTCTCGCGCCGCTCGCCCGCGCTTCCGGATTGGCTGAGCGCGGCCGCTCCCAGAAGGCCCCGCGCGGGCTCAACCAAATTAACTTTATGGACACCCGAAACGGAGGACAAGAACAAGAACAAGGCGGGTGGGCGTGGTCTGGGAAGTCAGGACACGCCCCACGGCCCCGCCCTCGCCGCTGTCAAGTTGGCAGCTGTCAGGTTGGAGTCTCCCAGCCCGCGTGGCTCTATTGCAGTGTTTCTCAATTCTTTTTTTTTTTTTTTAATTTTTGGGGAGCGGGGGGTTGGGTCACACCCGGCAGCGCTCAGGGGTTCCTCCTGGCTCTACGCTCAGAAATCGCCCCTGGCAGGCACAGGGGACCATATGGGATGCCGGGATTCGAACCACCGTCCTTCTGCATGAAAGGCAAACGCCCTACCTCCATGCTATCTCTCCGGCCCCATTCTCAATTATTTTTCTGTCATGCTTCTCTAGGAAGAAGAAAACATTTTTTGCGCCCCCTCCGCGCGACTGTAAATAATATCTTTATTTAAAAAAAAAACACTTTAACCTGCAAAACAAAAATATATCAAATAATTTGAGCTGATTTTTTAATCAGAGGTGACGTCTGGATTCATGGCCACAATGAGCACGTTTTGCAATGCATAGCTTTTCGAAGCGGGGTTGGAAGCAGGACACAGCGACTCTCAGCTCCAGAGACATACAGAGACATAAACACAGTGTTTGCTGAAGTCAAAGGTGTCCCCTTTACGGAGCCTCGCGCCCCACTCCTGGGGGGCGTGCCCCACTATTTGAGAAGCACTGCCCTACGGGAAGGATTCCTTAACTACCTGTGCGAGTTTTTTGTTTTTTGGATTTTGGGCCACACCCGGTGGCGCTCAGGGGTTCCTCCTGGCTATGCGCTCAGAAGTCGCTCCTGGCTTAAGGGACTATATGGGAGCCCGGGGATCGAACCACAGTTCGTCCTAGGCTAGTGTGTGCAAGTCAGACGCCTTACCGCTTGCGCCAACGCTCCGGTCCCTACCTGTGCGTTTTTTGTTACCCTTCCCTGAGCACCTTTCTAAAGCTCGACGCTATTGTAATAGCTATGGGCACAATAGCGACCCTGGCAAACAAGATCCCTGTTCTCACAGCGTTCTCAGTCAATAACTGCAGTTTGTCAGAGGACTATAAAGAGAAATAGGATGGTACCGTGGGTGGACTCTTGACTTGTATGTGGCAGACCCGGGTTCCATCCCAGTATCCTATATGGCCACTTCACATCTCCAAAAGTTATCCCACCTGAGCACAAAGTTAGGAGTAAGATATAAGCATTGCTGGGTGTTCCGCTAAAATAAAATAAAATAATAAAATAGAATAAATAATAAAATAAAATAAAAATAAAGGAAGAGAGGCTAGAGCAAATAGCACAGCTGGTAGGGTGTTTGCCTGACATACAGCCAACCTGGGATTCCATCTTTGGCATCCCATATGGTTCCTCAAACCTGACAGGAGTAATTTCTGAGCACAGAGCCAGGAGTAACCCCTGAGTGCTACTGGATGTGGCCCAAAATACAAAAAATAAAATAAAATAAAGGAAGAAAGGTAGTTGATGGCAGAGAATTCTTTACATGGTCAAAAAAGGCCTCTTTAAGCAGGTGCCCACTGAGCCAAAATAGTTGGAAAAAGGTCAGCCTTGCCGAATTCTGCTGCATGTTAAGCATTCTAAACAGAGAGGATAAGAGTGATGGTTAAAAGGGTAAAGGAGCTTTTTTTGCTGGAAAATAGAAGGAGCAAAAGACTGGCAGAGGATGAGGAGAGGCAGGTAAGCTATGACAGTTATCTGGAGCCAAATTAACCTTAGGCAGCAAACCATTGGAAGAAAGTTAAGAAAGGTTGGAGCAGTTTGGGGTCAGAATGATAGTACTGCAGATAGAGCACTTGCTATTCGGGTAGCCCATCCAGATTCAACCCCTAGTATCTAGAAGGTATCCTCGTATCCCATAAGGTCCCTTGAGCCCTGCCAAGAGTGATCCCTGAGTACAGAGCCAGAAGTAAGCCCAAGCCAAGCTCAGAGTATCATTGGGTGTGAACAGAGGGGTAAAAAATTATTTTATCCTCTTCATGCTGATTGGTATGTGGGCAGGGAAAATAAACTAGGAACCTACTGCTATTCCAGTATATAAGGATAGAGGGCAGGATCAGTGGCTAAAGCAGCTCTCTGAGATCATGAGGTTAATCCTTAGCACCACCATATCTGCCCAGTAGGATCCTGGCAACTCAGCTGTCTGTGCCTGGCAACTCTGTAATCGGTGATCCCTGACACCCCTAGAAATTTCCAGACACATTTCAACCAGGCCCATGTAAGCACAGCAACTAATCTGTGCAATCCTGGGGCCAGAGTGATACTCCAGCAGGTGAGGTGCTGGCCTTGCACATGTCTGACCCAAATTCACTCCTTGGAACCCTATATGGTTCTCCAAGTATCCCCTGAGTTGAACTAAAACTAACCCCTTAGCATCATCAGGTGTGAGACCCAAAACCCAAACCAAACCAAACCAAACAAAATCCCAAACATGTGCAATCTCTGGTATACACCACAGCTAAAAACAAGATATGGGAGCCAGATCAATAGCACAGCAGTTGGGGATTTGCTTTGCATGCAGCTGACCCATATTTGATACCCAGCATCCCATATGTTCCCCCAAGCCCATCAAGAATGATTTCTCAGAAGCCCTAAGCATCGTCAGGTGAGGCAAAACAAACAAACAAACAAACAAACCAAAAAAAAACCAAGATGTCAGTGCACTGAGAACATAGCTAGACATATGAACACTGCAGTGACCCTCTCAACCATGAGCATAGTTATCAGAGTGTCCTTGACTGCTGACACTAATGGAGTGTGACCCCTCATAAGTACTGAGGCCTTGGGGCCAGGCGGTGGCGCTGAAGGTAAGGGGCCTGCCTTGCTTGCACTAGCCTAGGACAGACCGTGGTTCAATCCCCTGGTTTCCCATATGGTCCCCCAAGCCAGGAGCGACTTCTGAGCGCATAGCCAGGAGGAACCCCTGAGCATCACCAGGTGTGGCCCAAAAGCCAAAAAAAAAGTACTGAGGCAAACACTGTAAAAAAAAATATGGTGACCTCAAATAGCATCACAAGAAAATGTCCAAACTCTACAATGAAACCCAATATGTGGGGCCCGGGAGATAGCATGGAGATAAGGCGTTTGCCTTTCATGCAAAAGGTCATCGGTTCGAATCCCGGTGCCCCATATGGTCTCCCGCGCCTGCCAGGAGCAATTTCTGAGCATGGAGCCAGGAGTAACCCCTGAGCACTGCCGGGTGTGACTCAAAAACCAAAAGAAAAAAAAAGAAAGAACCCCAATATGTATGACCAATCACTCCAATAACAACATCGACAGAGGAACGGAAAGGGTAAGAAATTAAAAAACAAGGTATGGAGGCAGAGAGATAGCTCCATGTCTGGGGTGCATGCATTAAGCAGGAGGTTCAGGTTCAGCCAAAAGCACTGCCAGGAGTGATCCCCAAGCTCCAAGCTGGGTGCAGCTTCTCAGCATAGCAATATGCAGTCCCCAAATAAACAATATATTTTAAAATGAAATTTTAATTTACCATAAATAGCCCATGACAAAAATGGACACATGGGAAAGGTCATTCTTCTGAGTTGTGGAATCATAGGCTCTTAAAAGCTAGTGCAATATTCAAAGTTTCTGCGGGAAATGACCACACTCCAATAATTCAGGGAGAAAAAGACTAAGCTAGATGGGGTCAGAGAGATAGTACAGTGG
>PVKC010050411.1:0-10579 GCA_004027635.1 Crocidura indochinensis
CCAAGATCCTTTGATTTGGAACAAATCCTTACTGATTTTTTTTTGCTTGATTTTGGGTTTTGTTCATCTTTAAACTTTAAATAATTAATGCTGAATTGAATTTTTATGATATACAGAATTGTTGAAGGCAAACGCCCCTTCAGCTGTGTATCATACCAGCCCTGATTTACAAAACTCTTGATAGTTTCCCATGCACAAAGTCACCTTTTTATTCATATTTCAACCTCAAATGTTTACCAAGGCTAAGTACATGAGAATTGAGTCAGGTGGGTTGTAATAGTTTATAGAATTAATACTACACCAGAGGTTAACAGCAACTCGTTTCCACCGAGAGCTACTTGACCCTGGCTGACAATCATACTATGTATATATAATTACATATATGTATATACTTAGGTCATTTTAAGTCTGTATTTTTTATTTTTATTTTGATCATAATGGTTTACATATCTTTCACAGTAGTATTTTAGGTACATATCAACATTGAATCGGGAATACCCATCACCAAATTTGTCCTCCCCCATCCCAGCTCCCCTTCTGCAACCCATATACCCCACCATCACCCCCCGGACTGCTAGAGTAGGTGGTCCCCTCTTTGTCCAGCTCACTATTAGTGATCATATATCTGTTTGGTCCTGGTACCCTCTCCTGTCTCCCCCTCTATTTAAGAAGCGGAGCTAGATAAATCGAGTTATGTGGCTTTGTTTGAAGGAAAGAAAAGCAATGGGTTGGGGTACAAAATAAGAGAAAAAAAAGTCAAATATTCGGAAAATAGGCGGAGTCCTTCCAGAGGATTTCAACCTCAGTTTGAGAGAGGATGTGATATAGGCAATTGAAACACCACCACAATACAGAAAAGAAATATCAAATTAAATATCCAGTGAGCACCACAGCAATAAAGATGAGCACCACACAACAGTAAGTCTGTATTTTTAAGTCTGGTAAAATAAAGCAGCACTACTTCAAGTTTAAAAAAATAGAAAACTGAAAATGCTGATTTGTATTATTCTTTGTGCGTAGGTAGCATATTGGGTTATTATTATTATTATTATTTTTTTGGTTTTTAGGTCACACCCGGCAGTGTTCAGGGGTTACTCCTGACTCCATGCTCAGAAATTGCTCCTGGCAGGCACGGGGGACCATATGGGGCACCGGGATTCGAAATGATGACCTTTTGCATGAAAGGCAAACACCTTACCTCCATGCTATCTCCCGGGCCCCAGCATATTGGTTTTTTAAAGTTTAGCTTTGTTTATGTGATCTCTGTGTGACTGTGGACATAGTTGACACATTAGTAGTCAGTACCACAATCTCTGTGGTAGAACATGATTTCTTGGTGGGTCCATGGGTCAAGCTAGCCTTGAGCTTTCTGGTGAACAGTAGCCATGGATCAGGAACTATGTATCAGATGTTCTAAGAATTTTAAGTCTATTACGTGTGTGTGTGTGTGTGTGCGTGTGTGTGTGTACGAAGCACTTATTGATTTATTGGGAATGCCTATCCAGTGACTGAGGAATGTTCACAGCCACTAGTAATAGGAAGAGACAAGTGAAAGATTATCTTTCCCCTGCATTTGTGGAGGGAACATGGTCTTGCCAATGCTTTAAAAAAATCTTTAAGCACCTGACTGTAGTTGGGTTTCAGTCATAAGAAGAACACCCACCCCCTTCACCAGTGCAACATTCCCATCACCAATTATTTCTGAACCAATTTTCAGGTATGTACTATTATTGTTTTACAGAGGAGGAAAGGGGGTCCAAGCAATGAAGTGATACCGAGTGTCAAATCTGGGACCAGACTTTAAATGTCGGCAATCTGGGTTTTGATTTTCATATAAATGAGTTCTTTTGGGAGGAACTGAGAGGTTTGGGTCATGTCCTATGAGGCTTAGGGAATCATATATGTTGCTAGGTTTGAACCCAGCTTGGTACATGTGTGGTAGACACCTTAATGTTTCTCTCTGGCCTCCATAAATATGCTAATGCTTTAGCTTCCAGCAGCTGAAGGAAAGGTGTATTTTATGATCACCTTAAAATTAAGAGAACATTTAAGTGATTTAATTCAGTAGACCCTTTCTTTCCCCAGTTCCCATAGCAAGTTGAGTTTACATGTGCAGTGAAGTGGGAAACTACTGATCTGGAATCTGTGTTCTTCAGTGAGGTTCTTCTGGAGTAAATTGAGCTGAAAGTCCCCATTGTGTCAACTTTCTGCGACCCTCCCCCAAGAGTGGAATCCTGAGCAAGTCTGAACCCCCTGGATTACTGTACAGGCCTACAGCAGAAAATTCTTCATTAACAATGCATTGATTTGTGATTGCACTCTATAAAAAGAACAACTTTAAAAGAGACTTCTGCAGCTTTTTTTTTTTAAAGGTGTAGCATTTCTTAGTTTCAGTGCAAAACACTGAAAAGATATGAACTTTTAGATGGGTACTTCTTCAGATGTGTTGTTGCTAACACTTTTTTTTTTTCATTAAGGATAAGGGTGAAAAGAATGTTAAATTTCAAGGTGGATTATCAGGAAAGAGAATTTCTTCTCAGTTGATGAAACACAGCCTCACCGGGGGTGGGGTGGGGGAATCTTTCACCTACCACCTACTTTATTCCATATGATTAAAATTTATCTTGTCTGAAAAAGGGAGTGAAAGCTTGTCATTTCAGTCTTGCACTAGGAAACTTAAAATAAGTTTAAGAGAGGAAAAAGGATTGGATTGAGAATTTTGGTCAGATAAGAGAAGGGCTAAAGGGGTTAATCACTCAAGTCCAGAAAAAAAGTGATTTATAGAGAGCATACCATGTGCCAGACACCGTCCATACATTTTCTTATTTATTCTCACTTCAACTCCATGAGGTAAGTATTATTTTCCCAGAGGTGTTAGAGAAAGGCAGTCATCCTTAATTCCCCTCTATCTCCATGTCCTTATTCTTCACCCCCACAGGAAACTGTGGCTTCTAAGCAAGAAATGTAGCTTAGAGTTATCAGTGAATTGGAAAGTTTTGAAGCAAGGTGGAGTAAGGGGAGTGGAAAGTTTTTCCTATAACTCTGTTAGCAGAGCAAACTTGTTCATTTAAAAAGGCAGCAGGATGAAGGGAGAGGTTATCCTCCCTGCACCTCCACATATTACCTCTGCTTTCATATAAAACACTGCCTCCAGTCTGTCAACTTGACATTTCAATATTCTTTCCCGCCTCTTCATGCCAACTGTTTTATCTGTTAGCTTGTGTTTCTTTCTTATGTACTTGGACTATCATAATGATCTCTTTAGTTGGACTTACTTAATTCAATCTGTCCACTTCCTGATCATTCCTTATACTGTTGGCAGCATTAAATATGATATTATGCCTCCATTTAGTGCAATCCTTATATATCCCTTATATACAGAAAGAGGTGGAATAAAAATTTTCAAATGATAGATCCCAGTAACGATCAAGTAATGAGCGATACTAAAAGTGAGCTAGTACTTGTAGTTTTGAAAACTGCACAAACAATAAGGATGTGCAACCTCTAGGAGCTTTTTGAGCATAACATAGGATCCATAGTGATTGGCAGGGCTCTTGTCTCCTGTCTTACTCCAATCTTATTTTAGTATCTGCTCCAGTCAAACTTCTTCTCCCCTTCCTTGACTTTTGGAGGAAATACATCTTTAATCACTCATCAACCACCTCCTTAAAATAGATATTTAAATATCTGCCTTTACACATACATTTGAAGTACATTTGCAGTATTAAACACACAGTGTTTATGCTCATTACGTGGTTGTGAAATACAAGGAAGACACGTGAGGTAAGAGAGATAGTACAAGGGTAGGGTAATTGTCTTGCATGTCGCTGGCCTGATTTCAAGCCTTGACACTCCATATTGTGCTCCGAATACTGCCAGGAGTGACCTCTGAGAACAAAGTCAGGAGCAAGCCCTGAGCATAGCCAGATGTGATCCAAAAATAAATGACAAATGAGTACACCTTGCAATTAACAATGATTGTGCATAATCTTAAGTTATTCTGTTCCCTGAAAGTAACTATGACAGAAATATTAGACAGATTGACAAAGGGTGTAGGGAGCCCAACAGATGGAAATGGAGGGATTTCAGCACTTTGGTTGTGGGTGTGGTATGACATGACATTACTTTTGAAGAGAAATGAGAAGTTGAGACATGGAACTAGCTCGCTGTCAGAATAAAGTCTCACATGGGTTCTTCTGACACTCTGGCAGATCTCAGGATGTGGGTTTCACATCTGTCAATCCCAGCAAAATCCAACATGGCATCTAGAGACAACTGCACAATCACCTTTCCTCACTGCATGACTTTCCACATTTTATCCTGATTATAATTTATTGGCATGCCGATGATACACTTACCTGCATTTGTTATTGTTCTCACAGCAATTCCAGGACTCTTTAGGCATCTAAAATGGTGGAAACATACTTCTTGGGGAAAAATATGCTGCTCTTTAGGTTTAAAACTCAAGCTCTGCATGCAATTGAATATGATCATAAAAGATTCAGTGAAACTGTGGAGTCTTGAGGTTCTGCTCCCCTTGCTTCCTCTCTTTTGTCCATAAAGCATACTTTATGATAAAGTTTTATTCCCAAACTACCTTGCTTCTCTGATTTCTCTTCAGAGGGAGTGAGCACATGGACAAAACATGCAAAATCATGTAACTCAGTGTTAATTAAAAATACTGTTTTTGTTTTTTGGGTTACACCCAGCAATGCTCAGGGGTTACTCCTGGCTCCATGTTCAGAAATTGCTCCTGGCAGGCACGGAGGACCATATGGGATGCTGGGATTCAAACCGATGACCTTCTGCATGGAAGGCAAACGTCTTACCTCCCCATGCTATCTCTACAGCCCCAATTAAAATTGTTTTTCAATATTATGAAAAGTTTGGATATAACGAGGAACCCCAGAAAACCACCCAATGCATACTTGTTTAAAAAATTGCTATGTTCAAACTGGGCCAGCTTCATAGACTCTTTTTTTTTCTTTTTTTTCATTGCCTATCTCTGCTGGGGTGGGGGGGGTTTCTCTGAAGATTTGACAAACTAAGATTAATGTGAAGCATACAAAACCCTTAATTCTTGCTTAGGCTTTTGGGTAGACTAGCTGTGATTTCACATACTGGTTCTGCTTTGTGTTATATCTTGACTTGGGATAAGATTATTTGCAACTTTTTTAAATTAATATATTTTATTTGAACACCTTGATTACATACATAATTGTGTTTGGGTTTCAGTCATGTAAAGAACACCACCCATCACCAGTGCAATGTTCCCATCATCATTGTCCCAAATCTCCCTCCTCCCCACCCACCCCTGCCTATACTCTAGACAGGCTCTCCATTTCCCTCATACGTTCTCGTTTTTAGGACAGTTCAAAATGTAGTTATTTCTCTAACTAAACTCATCACTCTTTGTGGTGAGCTTCATGAGGTGAGCTGGAACTTCCAGCTCTTTTCTCTTTTGTGTCTGAAAATTATTATTATTGCAAGAATGTCTTTCATTTTTCTTAAAACCCATGATGAGTGATACCATTCTGTGTTTTTCTCTCTCTCTCTGACTTATTTCACTCAGCATCATAGATTCCATGTACATCCATGTGTAGGAACATTTCATGACTTCATCTCTTCTGACAGCTGCATAATGTTCCATTGTGTATATGTACCACAGTTTCTTTAGCCATTCGTCTGTTGAAGGGCATCTTGGTTGTTTCCAGAGTCTTGCTATGGTAAATAGTGCTGCAATGAATATAGGAGTAAAGAAGGGGGTTTTGTATTGTATTTTTGTGTTCCTAGGGTATTTTCCAGTTTCTGGAGGAATCTCCATATCGCTTTCCATAAAGGTTGAACTACATGGCATTCCCACCAGCAGTGGAATATATTAAGCTGAGAAGCTTCTGCACCTCAAAGGAAATAGCGCCCAGGATACAAGAGCCACCCTTTGGGTGGGAGAAACAATATTCACCCAATACCCATCAGATAAGGTGCTAATCTCCAAAATATACAAGGCACTGACAGAACTTTACAAGAAAAAAACATCTAATCCCATCAAAAAATGGGGAGAAGAAATGGACAGAAACTTTGACAAAGAAGAAATACAAATGGCCAAAAGACACATGAAAAAATGCTCCACATCACTAATCATCAGGGAGATGCAAATCAAAACAATCATGAGGTACCACCTCACACCACAGAGAATGGCACACATCACAAAGAATGAGAACAAACAGTGTTGGCAGGGATGTGGAGAGAAAGACTCCTATTTTTTTTTTTAATAAGATCAAGCTGAGCTGTGAAAGATTATGGTTGCACCGGCCCACACAGCACAAAGTTGACCATCTCAGGAGGAAAGGGTGGACCAAGCCCGGGCACTGCTGAAGCCACACTTGCTGCCTCCATCATTGATGGTCTTTCTCATCATTGACCCTTTATGATTTCCTGCAGGGATACCGATCTGAACTCACTTTAAGTATGCTATTAGTTGGACTGCTAGCACCAGAGTTTATATATATATATTTATTTATATTTATATAATATATATTTTTATATTTATATATAATGTATGTATTTATATATAATATATGTACATGTATTATATAAATATTTAGACACCATGATTGCAAGCATGATTGTAATTGGGTACAATTGGTACCCATTGTAATTGGGTGTTAAACATAACATCCCCCTCATCAGTGCAACATTACCACCACCAATGCCCCCCCCCTCCTTCCAACCCCTTGCCTGTATTTGAGACAAGCATTCTACTTCTCACACTCATTAAGGTTGTTATGATAGTTGTTAGTGTAGTTATTTCCCTAACTGCACCGCTACTCTTTGTGGTGAGCTTCATATTGTGAGCCGATCCTTCCAACCATCATCTCTACTGTCTCTGAAGATTACTCCAATAATGTCCTTAATTTTTCTTAAAACCCATAGATGAGTGAGACTATTCTGTGTCTATCTCTCTCCCTCTGACTTACTCACTTAGCATAATAGAGTTCATGTTCATCCATGTATAGGAACATTTTATGACTATATCTCTCCTGACGGCTGCATAATATTTCATTGTGTATATGTACCACAGTTTCTTTAGCCATTCATCTGTTGAAGGGCATCTTGGTTGTTTTCAGAGTCTGGCTATTGTAAATAGTGCTGCAATGAATATAGGTGTGAAGAAGGGATTTTTGAATGTTTGTTTTGTTTTTTGAGTGAGTGCAGGTACCTTCCCCTATATCTTCCTTTTTTCCTGGAAAGCCATGCCAACAAATGCAATTGCCATTCCAACCTGGCCTTCTTCAAGGAAAAGGCCTATTAGCTGAGTACATGCCCCTAAAATTTGTATTTTGAATTTTGAAATTCAAATTGTATTTGAATTTCTGAACAAGTTTATTTGATGCTGTCATCTCTAAAGGAACATCTAATTTTAACAGTCTGGACATATAACAACAATAGCTTACTATTGTAACCTTCTGCCATTGCATGAATGACTTCATTGGTGACACAATAATTTTCACCAATGATCTTGTATTTTTTCTTTTTTCTTTCTTTTTTTCTCCTCTTTCATTTGATTTAACTTTTTCAATAGCTTTGCTTTCACTTATCCTGAAACATCTATATCATGCTTAACTATGTCAACTAAGTGTTTTATTTTCTTTAAATAAATAAAATAAAGTAAATTTTAAGTTAACTATGGAGGTTGAAAAGATGACACAGACTATAGAGATAAGGACAGGACTCTTGCTGGGTTTGATTGCCAGAATCCCATATAATTCAATAAGGCCCACCAATAGCTCTGAGCACTGCTGAGTATGTCCCCAGACCAAAATTAGATAAATAAAATGGACTATAGATGATTGATTGTTTTCTTTTATTGTTGATGTTTATTTGGGGGGGGGCACACCTGGTGATATTCAGCAGTTACTCCTGGCTATGTGCTCAGAATTACTCCTGGCTTGGGGGACCATAATGGATGCTGGGGGATCAAACTGCGGTCCATCCTGGGTCAGCCATGCGCAAGGCAAATGTCCTACTGTTGCACCATAGCTCTATCCCATGTGTGATAATTTATTAAAAATGCCTTACTTTTTAATTAGACACCATACTTTAAAATATTACTCATATTAATGTTTTGGGAATACAATGTTGCTGCATCATCAGACTACCAAAATCCCTCCACCACTGTCACCCTCTCACCCTCAAAGCCACTTAGAAAATAAGTCTGTGGATAGACTTCCAACGTTTGTTATAACTGAGTATTGTTTAATTCATTACTCTGTTTTGTCTAGTCCACATCTGAGTGAGATAAATTATTATTTGACCTTTCATTCACTTCATTCATCATGATACCTTCTATATTAACTTTCTTCTTATTTTAATAAATATGATTATACATAATGTTGCATTTCATTGTTATATTTTTGATCTAATTATTTTCAAACTATGGCTTATAGACAATTATGGGTAGGTATAGTAGGAAACAGTTGGCATCTAAAAATGGCTGGATTTTATATATTGCTTCATAAAAATTTATTTCAGGTAATATATGTTATACACACATATATACACATCTATTAATATATATGAATTGAGCTTGTAAATAGAAAGAGAAAGTTGGAAAAAAGTAGTTCAGGACCGGATAGATAGTATAGAGGTAAAAGCACATGCTTTGCATATGGCGAACCTGGGGTCAATTCCTGGCCCACATGCTCTCCTGACAATGACCAGATGTAGTCCCAAATACCCAAGCACCACCAGAGTAATCCGAGGCATGACAGGGGCCAAGCATTAAACTCCTAGCCTAGCAGGCTAAGAACCCTGGGAGGTCTCCTCTACAGGGTCTCCTGAGCACTGCTTATAAGATCCCCAAAAGGAAAGTATAGAAACGACTGTTTTAAGCATTCTGCAACAAGAGGACATTTGTATATATGTATTTTTTTATTTTGCAACTAACAATCTGATGACTCTATTATGAATTTTTAGTTATAAAATTAGATATGGCAAAATTGATATGGCAAAAATGTATATTTAGTTTTTTCATATTTTTCAAAATTATTTTCTAAAAAGATGATTGAAAAATATGCCATTGTCAATGTCAGGAATATTCAGGTGACTTTTTAAAACTGAGCACAGAGTAATAATCAGAGTGATGAATATCCCCAAACATTAGATTAGAGAAAAAACACATCCCAGGCCAAAAAGTAAATCATAAATGGAATTTGGGTGGAGCTCCTAAAATTCCTAGCAATTAGAAGAAATAGAGGGCAGCATTGTGCATGGTTGTCTACAGTTTAAGGATTAGAAATAGCCGGACACAAAAATACAGATGATCTCACTAAATGTGGACACTCATGACTCAAGAAACAAATCATATTGTTGGCAGAGACAAGGCATATAGGTGTGTGCCGAAAGGATAAAGGTGATTAAAGGCACATATCACCAGTTTAAAAAGAATTTCACATTTTGTGAAAGTAACTGCTTAACATCATTATAGTTAACAATATATATGGCATATTTGAAAATTACTAGGAGTGAAAATATTTACATTTTCACTCAAGCAAAGAACATTGCAACTCCATGGATGTTATGTAAATTTACTGTGACAGTTGTAAACACAGCAAATATATATGATAAATTATTATGTTGTACTCCTTAAACTAATACAATGCTACTTGTCAATTTTATCTCAATAAAACTGGAAAAAGTTGAAAAAAATAAGTAGAGGAAACAATGTGTTAGAAAGAAAAAGGGTTGAGCTATATAGCACAATACCCTGTGCTAGTATTCAAGGGCTTTTGATACTTTGCTAAATTTTTAGTTTTCATTCCTTTGCAACTGAAAAGCCCTAAGATTTGAAATTAGAGAGTAAAGGATAAGATGGGAAGTATGTTACAGAAGGACAAATGGAGGAGAAACTAACTTTAGATGCTAGTTAGCAGACCCTTTTAATAATATAGATTAAAAGTGCTGAGGAATGGAGAGTCACACAAATGGAGTACAAAGGAGCATTCCTGTTTGAGAGATACTTTTTACATTGAAGCAAATAGCTGGGGAGTTAATCATCAGAAAATATGTTGTCAATAATAGAGCTGGACACCAGATTTGTCTGAGATTAGCCATAACATTGGTATCTTAGTTTACCTGTTGGAAGCCATGGAACCCAATGGAGCCATCACCAGACAATCTGCCTGATGTCTTATGGGATCCTAGTGTGTGTTCCAGCCTTTGGACCTGAGCAGTAGTTAAAGTATCATATGGTCTGAAATTGGCTATTTCTGGAACAATTGACAATGAGGTGGCATGGGATAGGATATAGTCCAAATACAGAAACATACTATCATTAATACTGCTCCCAATATTCTACTTAAAATAAAAGGATAGTATTTCTTTTTTTTCTATGTGTAATGTTAATTTTATTTATTCTTTTTTTAACATAATATTTATTTTTAAACATGTTGGGTTACATATCGTTGGCAATCATATTTTAGGTACAAATTAACATAAAATCAGGGGAACTCCCATCACCAAAAAGTCCTCCGTCCACCTCAGTTCCCATCCTACTTCCCATATCCTCTCCCCTACCCCC
>PVKC010050412.1:0-10577 GCA_004027635.1 Crocidura indochinensis
AAAATTACTTATTTTTAAAGTGATAGGTAACCACACATTTTTCTTGAATTTACTATTGTCTCCAAAAGTATTATACTGAAATCCAGTAGTAAACATTAAAACTTCTTCCACATGAAACTTGTACAAATTTAAATATATAAATAAATATGATATATACATAATTAATATAAAGTATCCTGTGTTATAATATGTTATATTTCCTGAGCACAAACAATAGCTATCTCTTGATGTAGCAATGAGCATCACTCAGCATTCCCAAACACACCCTGTCAACCAACCAAAGACCTTATCAAAATTTTAGATGTGTCCTTATTCCTACCAAGGTGTAAAAAGATGAAATTGTCTAATAAATCTGTTTTGTTAGAACTTTATATTTTGAGCAAAATGCATGATGAATAAGTGCCATTATAAGAACATTTCAAAAAAAACATTTCAAAATGAAATTAAATCTGTATTTTATTATAGAAGATAACTTTGATGTAAAATGCAAAGTATTGTGAGGAACATGTGGATCAAAAGTCCCTAAAACTTCCTTAAAAGCAATTTCTAAAAGCAATTTTAGAAAAATAATTAGGATTATATATTTTTAATTATTTAAAATGTTTATAACATATGATACATGACCTTTTTATATTCTACCAAATACAGTTACAATAATAGAAAAACATAAAGTTGAATGCAGCTTCCTTAAAGTAATTCTTCCCAAGTTATTTCCTTTCTAACTTCTCTCAGGCAAGCATGGTCATGGGACCCTCACAGGAATGTAATGTGGAACTGGGGTATCATAAGCATATTTTATGTCACGCTTTACTGTGAACATCGTGAAATTTTAGTAATTATTTTTAATAGTTTTGCCCTTTCATTTTGAACCGGACCTTTCCATTTACATAGATAATTGTACACCCAAAATTCCTGAATCAATAGTTCAACATTAAAAAGCAAAGTTTAGCAAAGTAGAAACTTGTAAGACAGACTCGAGGGAGCAATTAAAATCTTTCAATAAAATAATAAATCAGTGGAAAGTTTGAAACTATTAATCATTAACAATATTATTTCATCAGTCATTTATTAAACACATAATAGATACCAGAGACTGCAAAGTTTGGGAGGCAACTTCATGGAGAAAGTTTCCGGCACTCTTGCATGGAAGAAAGTTTGTTTTTACACTAAACCTTTCAAAACCATTTCTTTGGGCAGGAATAAATGAAGATTTTATTAAAACAATTGTGATCATCAGAGTCCTTCCTAGTTTAATTTGAGATATACAATGAGTTAGGGCCCTTCCACCACCAGTGTCAACCATCCTCCATCAATGAACCCAGAGTGTATCTTATATCACCGCATTTTGCCCCCTGGCCTACCAGGATAATGGGCCCCTTTAAATTTAGATTGTTAAGGCTTAGGTCCCTTGTTTCTATTATCATTGACTTTGGCTTAAATATTTAGTTCTGTCCTTATTTATTTCCATGCCAATACATTAGAGACTACTTTTCCCCTAGCCCCCAGCCTTTTTTGATCCTTTCTTCTTAGTTTTATAGAAAAATGTTAAAATATGTAGTAAAAGAAAATAATCAGTGTCCCAAGATTCTATGAAGAAGGTGAGATAAAAAATAAGAGATTTCAAAATCCAATTACAAATAAAAGGTGTGTGTGTGTGTGTGTGTGTGTGTGTGTGTGTGTGTCAGGGTTTTGTTTGTTTGCATAGGCATAGCTAAATATGGGGGAAATATAAAGGAAAAAAACCTTAGACCTAAAAAACCAAAAGATGATAACCATGAAGTATCCTGGCATAAGGCCAACTACAGGCTTCAAGATATGTGTTGAGGCAACCATTTTACAGAAGGGAAATATTTTTATCACAGGAAAATTTTTACAATAGTGTTTTCTTCCAAATTTTGTGTTCTGTAAAATTGAAGTCATTTCCCACCTGGAATGGCATTCTCATTCCAAATCATGTTTCTACCATGTGTTGCTTATCATAGCCTAACCAGGGCTACTTGACAAAGGAAGAAAATGTCTGAGAACAGTTGCTATAAATGGCCAACAATAGTTAAATAAGGGCAGCCTATAAAGAAGATTGCTTTGATGAAATGAATGGAGTGAAAACTCAGATCCATTTCTTTGCCAAGTTTAAGGAAGCAGATCTTAAACACAGGAAGAGCAAAGGACCTTTGCGTTGATTCATATTTTCTCTTACCAACAAGACATTATCAGACCTAAAAATCCAGAGACTCAACTTGAGTTCTGTGCAGCACTTTCTTTTGTTTTTCTCCATGTGCGTTTCATTTGCAGGAAATGATTTCCATCTGGTTTTGATTTATTTATACTCAACTCATAAAAGTACTTTGTTTTAAAATGTATTTGATGTCCACAGGATTTCTGAACTTATTTATAAGTCATTTTTATTAAAACCTAGAAGTTATGTCTTTTTAGAATATGAGATCAAATACCAAATGGCCTATAGTTTGTTTTAAACTATCTTTCAAATTTATTGTTGCACTTATACTGTGAAGCAAGTTGGTAAATATTCTTTCTTACCTATTGAATTTTGTTGCAAAGGCTCATTATAGAAAGATTTTTTAAATTAAATTATACATGGAATTTATTATTTCCTTTTAAACATATTTTGTAGTAAACAAAAGTCTTGCACACATTTTATTCAATTTGTTTTGTGAAATCACTACTTTATAGAAGAGTTTATGCTTTTGAAATGTCATAAGCTTAAGACATACTTCTGGAAATTATAAAGATAGTATTTGTAGCTATAGTTTCTTCTTTGATTACATTTAAAAATATTTTTCCAAGTTAATATTAAGTTCATCATTTGAGATTTAAATTAATACTAAATAATTAAATTAGAAACATTAGTAAAGAAATATATACAAAATTAATATTGGTAATTAAGCAAGACTCACTTGCTTTGAGTAGCAAACATATATATGAATACATAAAAATATAATCTATGCATTCCTCAGAGTACATATATAAAAATACACATTTAATTTGCAGACCAAGGATAATAATCTATTTAGCATAAACTTTTATAATATATTTGCAAAATTAGTAGGCATTAGCATTACAGTCAACTTTCTGCATAATATGTGTAATATTTTGAAGACTGATGACATTAGCATATCTAGTTATAATTTGTTCTAATCTAAATAATTTGAGGGAATATATTTCAAATCCAAGCATAGAACAATTTCTTCTATATAAATAGTATCCACCTTTATGAAAAATATACATTAAAATGTGTTTGAACTTTACAGATTTTTATGGGGGGTGGAACACACCTGGAAATGTTTATGGGTTTACCTTGGCTCAGCAATCAAAAGTAATGCCAAAAGGAGACTATGTAGGATATCAGGAAGCAAACCTGTATTGATCATGTACAAACCAAGAAACTTACCCACTATACTACTTCTCTGGTCCCATTGCTTTTGCAAAACAAATTATTCACTGTTTTTTGTGGAACAGTAGATAGAATCTTCTAATTCAGTTAAATGATGGTATAGTGTGGTTTTTAATTGAAGTATAATGACTTTGCAAGAGTTTAAATCATTATACACATTAACAAAACCATGTAACTATGTAATGAATACTATCAAAGTGTCATCACAATGCCATCACAGACGTCAATCATAGTTATTAACCCAATCATTTTTCAACGAATCTACAAATGAAAGAAGAAAATATTTAAAGGAGAACATTCATATTCTATAACTTGATTCAGAATATGCTCAGGTCACATCCTTGCAAGACATCATTAGTAGATGTTTTCATATCATAGTTCATATATATAGTCTATCTATCTACCTACTTACCTACCTACCTTTCTAATATCTATGATCTATCATCTATCTAGCACCTATCTAATCTATCTTTATATCCCATTTACATATTTTCTATTTCATCTCTATAATAATCTTTTGCAGTGTTTATAGGACCATAGCTGACAATGCTCAAGGACTCTTTTCAGAATTTTTGTTTCAGTATCACTCCTAGATTTGTTCTGGGATCATGTGGTGTTAAGAAGCAAAACTAGACTCCTGGATGCAAAGTCTCATAATTTATCTCTCAGCCTATTAATCCCAGAATATTAATTTATCTTTCTGTCCTTCTCCACTACATTATTTAGAGTATAATTGAAAAGGCAGTTTAGTGCAGTGTATTCTAAATGTAAATAAAAATAGCAAATGGTAGTTAAATTTGTTTTTTCCTAAGGGTGAGGGAGAAGATACTGAGACTGTGAAGGAAGCAGATACTTTGGTGAAAGATATGCTCTTAGAATATATGCCAGAAACCTTATCATAGACAGACTTACAAATAACCACAATATCTCAAGAGAATTTAAAAAAGGAACAGACAAAAAGAAAAAATATTAAACACTATCTTTAAATACAATATGCTTTAATTTTTAAGTTAATTTCTATAACCAGAAATGAATAGATACTAATGAAAATGTAAATATTGATTGTAATTTATATCATTTAAAATTAATATATATATTTATTTTAATGATAATTTATATTTTGACCAAAGTGGATTACAATTCTCTCACAGTAATATTTTAGGCATATAGTGACATTGAATCAGCGAAATTCCCACCACCAAAGTTGTCCTCCCTCCACCCGCGTTCCCAGCATGCATCCCATATCTATAATGAATATATTTAATCCATTCATACTTATGTTCTTCAAATTCCCATCAAAATGTTGTTGTTGTTGTTTTATTGGATCACTCCCGGGCAGCGCTCAGGGGTTACTTGTGGCTTAGTACTTAAAATTTGCTCCTGGCTTGGGGGATGATATGAGATGCCAGGGATCAAACCAAGGTCCGTCTTGGGTTGGCCACATGCAAGGCAATGTGTTCTATCTCTTCGACCCCTCCCATCCAGTTTTATTTATAATTTTTCTTCCCATTTTACTAGATTGGATATTCTCTAAGAAATGTCTTATCGAAGATAATAGAGATTATATCTAATACTGAAATAAAATAATTTTGATAAATTAAAAAGAGGTTGAAAGTAATTTTTTAGAAAATTTGACTCCTAATTTTTAAGATTTTATGTTCATAAAATGTTGGCGAATTTGACTTAGGTTTTGTCTGATCTTGCTATGTACCTAGTCTTCTAAAACCACAAAACAACTTTCAATTTTTCTTTCATAACGATAAGTACTTTGAGTTGCCAAAATATTTTATAAAACAATGTATCTTTCCAGCAGTATCATTATATGTAGAAAAATAATGTTTAAGAACAGTTCTCAAAATACCTTAGTCAAGTGTCTAGAAAAATAAATCCATCTAAGATTTGATTCTAAAGGATCAGTGTTCAACTTATTCAGTGAATTCATTGTAAATAAAGTCTAAGTTCATCTGTGTTATCTTATGAGATTTTAGGTTCAAGGAAAACTGTTATAAATATGATACTCGTGCCATGAGCTCACTTCTATAAATCTTTTCTTTCTACCTCAGAAGTTCCCATCTCCTGTCAGCATCTATGAAAACACAAAAATCAATTTATTTTACTATATTTTAAGAAGAATAAAATCTCCTTTCTCACACAGTCTATGAAAATATGTGCTGAGCACATAAATATAATATAGAACATGATAAATATTTGGGAAATATTTTAAGTATATTAAGCCTAGTATTTGAGTTAGAGAAATGATTCATATTATGAAACGTTGATATTAATCCATCAAATATATTAAAATATACGATAAAAATAAGACCATATTTTGGAGGAGGTTAAGATCACTGAGTGGGGGGGAGGCAGAGTGGTTGTGCAGCTGTAGAACTTTTACCTTGCATATGGCTGACTTAGGATGGACTGTGGTTTGATCCCCTATCCCATCTGTCTCCCCAAGCCAGGAGATCTAGCTGAGTGCCCAGCAGTTAGTAAACCCTGAACATCATCAGGTGTGGTCCAAAAATAAAACAGACAAACAAAAATATCACTGAGTGATAAAATTAGGAAATATTGTCAGGAAATATCAAGTGTAGAACTATTAATAAACTCATTACATAGGAGTCTTCAAAAATATATCAATGGATATGTGCAGGGGTCCTCAAACTTTTTAAACAGGGGCCCAGTTCACTGTCCCTCAGACCATTGGAAGGCCAGAATATAGTAAAAACAAAAATCATGAATAAATTCCTATGCACACTGCATATATCTTATTTTGATATGAAGAAACAAAACGGGAACAAATACAATATGTGGCCCGCGGGCTGTAGTTTTAGGACCACTGTCAGGGCTAGGGAAAGAGAAACATGATCAGATATCAATGCTGTTCTTCTATCAATAATGTTTATGTGAATGAATATGGCTTATCAAATGTGCACTATTCTTTTTAAGATGATTTAGGTAAATAGATGGAAGATGTAAGGGGAAAAGTAAGAGGCTATGCAGAATTCGACTCAGAAAATGTAAATAATAAGCTTAACTGGTAGGTAGAGTATGACTTGTGAATTCAATAGTTAAGAGAAAGTAATTTATATTATATCCAAAAGAAGAATGAGAATTATTGAAACAACTTTTATTAGTGTTTAAAACGTTTTTGATTAGAGTTTAATTTTATTAGTACTTTACTTCTTTTTCCAAGGAAATGCTTTTGCTGCTATGTAAAGGCAGGGATTGGCACCAGTAATGGGCAGACCATAATTCTAATGTAGGTTGCCAAAGAGTATCTTTCATCATTTTACGTAACCTAACAAAAAGATCCATTTCAATATTTTTATAGAACTCCACATGCAAAAAAAGTACTCCATGTATAAAATATAACAGAGGCATCATATAAGTATTGACATTTGTTTCTTTCCCTTATTCTTAGAAATGAATGTAAAAAGTTCATCGTCTATGCTCATATAACTTTAGCGTTAGAAATTTGAAGTATAATATTCAAGTAGAAACCATAAATTTCATATTATTAAAAACCGTTTTAATCATCTCTAAAACACCCAGACTTATCTGGGTGTTCTGTTATGATTGGTAAAGCAAAGTAAATTAAATTATATGTGCTGGCTTAATTATATTATCTGATTAGAAAGATGAAGCAATTCAAACATTGTTGGTGATATATTAAGTACATTATTATCACTCTTCATAAGAGTAATAAAACATGAATTATGTCTTAGGACTATGAGATTATTTGAAGAAATACTATCATACTAATTTATAGCACTGGTATAGTTAACACATTGGTTTAGAACTGAAAAATGATTTGTTCTGTCATTAGACTATCTTACGACTTTATAAAATGAATAATGTAATCCAATGATTCAAATGTATTTGAGGGAAAAATGGAATTGATTATCTTTGATATCTTCCTCTCCACTCAAATATATTTAAATCCTGATTTGAATTATTCAAAATATAAATAATTGAGACAGTGAAGAAGCTGATAGATAAGCATAGAGAAGGATGTTTCCATAGAGTCACAACCTTAAAAATGGTTCTATTAACAATCAGAATTTGAAGCTCCAGAGTGCTAATACAACAGGTAAAGCCATTGCCTTGCATACAACTGGCCTGGGTTTGATCCTAGACATCCTATAGGATCACCAATGATTCCTAGGGGCCAGGATGATGGTGCATCAGTAGGGCATTTGCCTTGCATCAGGCTGACTCAGGACTGATGGTGGTTTGATCCCCCAGCGTTCCATATGGACCCTCAAACCAGGAGTGTTTTCTGAGCACATAGTCAGGTGTAACCCCTGAGAGTCACCGAATTTCTGATTGCAGAGACAGGACACTCTGAACACTGCTAAGCGTAGCCCCTAAACAAACAAACGGATAAGAATTTGATATTAGACTGCAACATATTATGCTGACAATAAAGTACTATAAAATAAAAAGAATATATTGTAAAATGTATGAGTTCTTGTCCCTAGTAGAGAAGAACTTGACTCTATACATAAAAATTCCCCCTTTTTTATTTGAAGACAAAGATGCAAAGAAAGGACAAGGTGAAGTTAAAGTGGGGAGGCAATCACCCATAAACAGAATTCTTAAAAGAAATCCCCTTGCTGACACCTTAATTTTGAATTTTCAGTAAAAAAAACCATTAAGAAAATTAAAACAAAACACGTGCATAATTATTTTGTCCTTCAAGTCCCCTGATTGTAGTACATTATGACATTTCTTAGCAGTACACAAAGAAATCTACAGCCACAAAATTTATGTAACTCCTTTAATATTAAAAGCTATAGTATTGTTGACACAGTTGATCATAATACATTATTTCATTAAGGATGAGTCAAAGGAGCACAGCAAAGACAGTGTTAAAGTGGAATTTGTTTGCATAGACCCATCAAAATATAGGGGACATGGAAAGGAAAAGCCTTGGCCTAAACACAAGGAGACCTTACCCCTGGCATAAGACCAATGCTAGGCTCCAGGCATACTAGGTTGTCCGACCTAAATCATTATCTGTAGTGCCAATACACTTCTATTTTTCATACAGTCACTGTTGTTGGTGTCAGGTTTTAGTAGCCAAGGATCCTGGAATTGGACCATATTCTGCATCAAAGTCAGGATGATGCAGAGAATCCTTTAGTTTCACTCACAATTAGAGAGTGATACAGAGAGCTCAGTCCTGAAAGCAGGTCGTTGTTGTTGTTAAGTCCTCTAGGTGTTAAAGGGAAGTCTCTGTTGAATAGGTCTATACCAGAGCAGTGCTAGGGTCTTCTCTAGTAGAGGATTGCTTTCAGTGATGTAGTACACCACCGTGATTGTTTTGTAGATGGCATCCCTGGTTCAGGGATAAGTGGATACTGCCTGTTCTTCTGAGGCCTGAGCCAGATCTTTATGACAATGTTCAGGATGTAAATAAGAAATTTCAAAATAAAAAATAATGTTTATGCCACAAAACATAGGAGCACGGAAGAAATGTATTCAATTTTGATATCCTATATCCTGCCAAAAAAATTTCCCCTATTTAGTATGCCTTTGCGAAAAGAAATGTTGCTATATTATATTGCTGGTGCATTTGGGGGTGAGAATGTCAGGCTACATCATCTCTCTGCCCTGGTTTTGACCTGAGCTTTTTTCATAGGCAAGACTTTTTCTTGTAGGTTTTTGTACCAAGTAGAACCAAAACAGGTGAAGTTAAGGAAAAATATGCAATAAATTGAAATGAATTTAAAGAATAATTAAGGGAAAAAAAGTAATGTAGGAGACTACCTTACATTTGAGGATAAACAGGTTAAGAGGTAGTATTATAGAAGCATTAAACATACAAAGGATATATAGGCTTCTTCGTTGTCTTTTGAGATATTCTTGTGGGGTGTGGAATCCAGGGCACATTTTCATCACACACCCTGGTCTTGTTGAGTTTGAGAAATGATTTGCAGCAGAAAAAGGTTTGATAGATTTCTTGCACTACTGGTACTTCTGGAGCTGAATCCAGTATAAAGCAATAGCCCACATTTGGGTGGGGGGTGAGAAGGAGGGCCACAATGCGGGCAACTCCCACCCTGAACAGATGTCATGTGGACCCAACTTATACTCCATGTAATTAGACAGCGACAGTCCAATCCCAATTTTAGACATAGAACCGAAACAGTTATCCGTAACAGCTCCAGTAACTGAACTTTCTCTAGGACAGGCGTTTTATTTTTGGTTTTTGGGTCACACCAGATGATGCTCAGGGGTTACCCCTGGCTATGTGCTCAGAAATCGCCCATGACTTGGGGGACTATCTGGGACATGGGGGGATTGAATCTTGGTCCATAGTAGACTAGTGCACACAAGGCAAATGCTTTACAGCTTGCACCACCGCTCTACCACCACCCAAGGACATTCTTAATACTGCTCTGACACCAACATGTGCCAGTTTTAATGTGACATCCTGACAATGAGGAAATAGCAACTCTTGATCCAAGAGTAGATTGTCTTATCTCATCATCTAATGATAAGATGAAATTAGAAGATATATCATCCTTTGATCTGTGAAAAGCCAACATCGCTAACTACAGAAGACTGATTGTGACAACGATGACTGGGAAGAACTTATCCTGGGACCAAAAAGAAACACTCTAGCCTAGGCTTAAGCCCACGATCTGTACAACAACCAAGATCTCTAATTCCAGACATCTGACTGAAACAGCTGCAATTGAGCAGAAATTCTGCAAACATAATGAAAGACACTAACCTAGGTATAGTTCTAGGATCGTTGCAAAAACTAAGACCACCAATGACAGAAGTCTGATAAAAAACAACAGTGATAGAAGAAAATTCCTAGAATTGTAAAGAAGACTCCATCCTAGGCTTCATCCTATGACCTGTGCAAATTACCAAGATCACTAGTTACAGAGGCCTGTTTTGATCACCCATGACTGAGTGGAAAGATTGCTGACACCATAAAAAGAGTGAAAAAGAGCATGTATGGAGTGAAAAAGAGCATGTACGGATCCTGTAGTTATTCACATGACAGTATGCTTCAAGGGCAGAGAAACCCTGTATCTCTTAGGCCAATGGAATTCCCTTTCTAATTGCCCCAGTATTTACTGTGCCTAAGCAAAAAAAAAAAAAAAAAAAAAAAAAAAAAAAAAAAAAAAAAAAAAAAAAAAAA
>PVKC010050413.1:0-10581 GCA_004027635.1 Crocidura indochinensis
AAAAAAAAAAAAAGTATTTATTTGGCCTAAATACAAATCTCCCTTCTTTTGTATTATATATATATATGTATATATATATGTGCATTTACTTACAAAGATAAGTATTTATACAAGCAATATAGCAAATATAGCTTTCACCTGAGAAACACTACACCAAATGATATTTTATAAACAACTTTAATCCTAATAGTACTTTAAAATGCCCTGCAGGTTTAGAAAAGAATGCTGGAAGGCAAAAGAAATGTTTGCTTCAGGATACATCTAAGGAACACTGAGTGACTTGCTAATTAAACTTACCTCAGTGTTAACATTTGAATTGTGGCCTGGAAGTAGCAATGGACTGTTAAGAAAACTTTGACAGGGTATAGCTTTGCATCTCTTTTATATAAGCTTGTCTCTTTCATTGCCCCTTCCAAAAGCCAGACATTAGGAAGTTAGTTATTTGTGATATAGCCTCTACATCCCCAAACCTATTCCCTCAGGAACAGGAAATTTGATGAAAAGCCTGATTTTTTGCTGAATTCCTTAATCAACATTAGAATTGACACCTAGGACCTAGCCAGAGATGAACTGCTTTAGATGTTAAAATTTGCCTTCTGGGGGCCGGGAGATAGCATGGAGGTAAGGCATTTGCCTTTCATGCAAAAGGTCATCGGTTTGAATCCCGGTGCCCCATATGGTCCCCCGTGCCTGCCAGGAGCAATTTCTGAGCATGAAGCCAGGAGTAACCCGTGAGCACTGCCGGGTGTGACCCAAAAAAACCCAAACCCCCCCCCCCAAATTTGCCTTCTTTTTATCCTCTGAACTTTTAATTGAAATGTATGTATTTAAAGGTCTCAAACCACCTATAGTCATGAGATTTGTTTTGAAGATCAAACAATAGTTACTGATAAAGCTTCTGTTAACAAGAGATATGTTGTACTTTGTTGTTTTTTGTTTTTAATATGGAACAGTTCATGAATTTGCATGTCATCCTTGCACAGGGGCCATGCTAATCTTCTCTGTATTGTTACAATTTTAGTTTATATGTGCTGCCTAAATGAGCACTGTACTTTGTAAAGAAACAAAATGTGAGCATTCTTTTTTTATACCATAAAAATCTGTAACTGGCCAATATTCCCCATATATACACACCAATTCTTCACTTTAAAGTAGGGCATTAGTTCTCCCACATACATAACCTTGTTCTTCAAATTTCTTATTGTGCTGTCCATGCATCTACTTTCCTAGAGAGAATTCAAAGAAGTTGTCTAACGTATTTGGATCAAGCTAGCTACAGCACACAAGCAAGTATTCTTACATAAACTAAGTTACAGTAAAAGCTGACATGGCCTTGAAGGAAAATGCACTCTTTTATAAGCTATGCTGCCATTGAAACAGAAGCGTTGGCCTTGAGGAACAACAGTATTTTGTGCTAATTTATTTGTTTTTATTTAATTTTTTGTGTCATGCTCAGGGGTTACTCCTGGCTCTATGTTCAGAAATCCCTCCTGGCAGGCTCAGGGGACCATATGGGATGCCAGGATTGAACCAAAGACCTTCTGTATGCAAGGCAAATGTCTTACCTCCATGCTATCTCTCTGTCCCCTGTGCTAATTTATTTAAATGCAGATATGATCAGGTGTTGTATATGAAAACATTTCCACAAGATTATTTTTTGCCTGTTGTCCCACCTTGACCTTCCAGGTGGGAGCGCTGTGGGGAGCTGAATAAATAGTTCAGAAGCAAAGTGTTCAGGGTCTTTTGTCAGAGTTTACTGGATGGCACCAGGTGTTTTTTGGAGCTGGTAGTAGGCTGACAAAGGCATCTCTGCTTCTAACCTTTTTACCCCTTTACCCTCCTGTCTGTGTGGATCATTTGCAGTGGATAAATACTACCAAGATCTCCCTGCCACAAGGGAATAAGGAGATGGGAATTAATTTCTAATTCTGAGAGCTCTTTGAGGATACACAAATAACCAATAAAGGAGTAAATGGGACCCAACAGATGGCTCACAAGCAAGCTGAAACTGGACCCTCAATAACTGTAAGTGAAATTCTTTATTGGAAATTTCCTCTGGAGACCATTGGATGGCTTCTGTGAATTTTGCCATCTTGTTTAAAACACATTGGTTCTGCATTAGTCAAGTGGATTATTCCACCTTGTTCTAAACAAATTGGTTTGGAACTAGGGAAAATCATTGCCATTGGATTGTTATGGTCTATATTTCTTTTTTGTTTTGTTTTGGTTTGGTTTTTGGGTCACTCACAGCTGTGCTCAGGGGTTACTCCTGGCTATCTGCTCAGAAATCGCTTTTGGCAGGCACGGGGGACCATATGGGACACCGGGATTCGAACCAACCACCTTAGGTTCTGGATCAGCTGCTTGCAAGGCAAACACTGCTGTGCTATCTCTCCGGGCCCCTGTGGTCTATATTTCAAACAAAAATTTATACTCCAAGACTTGCCTCTCCTGCATGGTCTCCATCAATCATAGTTTGTGGAATTTCTGTATTGGCTAATATTGATATTGTGAGCATAGGTATTGGCTGGTGTTTAGAAAATAGAAAGTGTAGAAATAGTGAGGCTAAAACCAGTATGATAATAAGGAAATCTATCCAATGAAAATTCAGACAAAGGTGCAGGCTGACGAATTCAGCCCCACCATCAAAAATATAGGCATTTTTTCCATGAACACTACAATTCAGGACAATAATTTAGAAACTCACAATTCAAATCCAAATCTTAACACTAATGACCAACCTCCAGTGCTAATTCCACAAGTGAATCCTCATTCTATTCACAGAATTGGATCACATAATAGTGTTTTTTTTGTTTTTTATTTTTTGTTTTTGGTTTTTGGGTCACACCCGGCAGTGCTCAGGGGTTACTCCTGGCTCCATGCTCAGAAATTGCTCTTGGCAGGCACGGGGGACCATATGGGGCACCGGGATTCCGACCGATGACCTTTTGCATGAAAGGCAAACGCCTTACCTCCATGCTATCTCCCGGGCCCCACATAATAGTGTTGACTCACACAATGATTCACACATTCATATTCCAGCACATTTCAGGCCTCAAAGCCCTATTCAGTGTAATTTGACTAATCCTGCCTCAGTCTCGTCACACGGAGTAAATGTTTCAATCTTGAGATGGAAAAAAATTGATCAGTTTAAAAAAGCATGTAAAGATTTTGGACCAACATCACCATACTGTGTAGAGTTACTAATTTTTTGGTGTCATAAATTACCTTGGACTCTGTATGATTTTTTAAAAAAAATTGCTGACATATGCCTGCTGTCTAAACAGTGAACCGAATAGGAAATGTTTTATTCAGAAGGTGTAAAATACAAACTACATAGCCTGGATGGAACAAAAAATACAAATGGCAGGGGTCACTCTCTCATATGAATTATTGATGGCAAAAAATCAATATGCAGATGTTCAGGCACAAGCTGCTTTACCTAAGGAAATCTTAAAAATAATTAAGGATATTGCATTGCCTTCATGGGAAAAAATTGATACTGGGGTAGGAACCTTTTTAAAAATTACCCAAGGCCCCCCTGAGCTGTATGTAGAGTTTGTAGTTAAACTTAAAGATGCTCTGAAAATACAAATCAAAAATGAGGAGGTGAGAAAATTCCTAGAAAAATGTTTGGCTTATTATAGTGCGAATTCGACCTGCAAATTAGTATTGGCTCCTTTACAGGAAAAGGCAGATTAAAATGATTTTCTGTATGCCTGTTGAAATATCTATGATGTGCCCCAACCCTTATCAAACTTGAACTCAGTATAAACCTTCACGGTTTCCAAGGGAACAATGCCTTTCCCCCCCTTTGGACAAAGTACTTTCTGGAAACCAAGGCTTTGCCCAAAATGCAGAAAAGGCTGACATTGGGCGAAAGACTGCAGATCAAGAAACCTCGTTGATAATAATCTGAGAAGAGATTTCAACATGATCCCCAGGAGGCAAATCAACTGTTACCATTGTGGGAAGCCTGGGCATGTCAAAAGAGGTTGCCGACTTCTTTTAAATTCAGCTCCCCAAGGACACATATACACAATGCAGGGAAACGCCCACAAGACCTCCTCCCAGGCCCTTTCAAATCATGGGCAAAGCCCTCAGACAATAATTCTTCCTAGCCCAGCCCAAGAAAATTCATCACAAATAGGGAATTAATTCATGAGACATCCCGGAGCACTGGATTGGACATAATATGCCCGGAGGACATTACAATTTACCCAAGAGCATGCCCTTATATGTTAAAAACTGTTATTGTGAACCCGGCATCCCAGATAGAATGGGTTTGATTCTTGGCAGAAATTCCCTCAACATAAAGGGTATATCAATAACCACTGGTGTCATTGACTCAAATTCAATGGGAGAAATCATTGTAGTTATTAACATACCAGTTACATGGACCTTTAAAAAGGGGAATGCAATTACCCAAATCATGATAGTGCCTATATCAAATGTGGGAACTCAGATAAGAAAAGAATTGAAGGTTTTGGAAGCACAAGTCTGGGTGCTGCCCACAACCCACTTGTGGCTCTGGTTACTACATTAAGAGACTAAAACCCAATGATCAAACTTCACTCAGAAGGGAGACCTTTTAATGGCATGCTGGATTTGGGTGCTCAGGTTACAGTAATCTCTGATAAAGAATGGCCAGAAAATTGGCCTTTCCAGGAAATCCCGTATTCTCTGGAAGGAATAGGAGGTTTAAGTTCCCGTTTGCTGAGTGCAAGGTCTATGGTGTTTTATGGCCCAGAAAATCAAAGAGCTATAATCAGACCTCATGTGGGCCCATTTTCTCCATCCTTGTGGGGCCGTGACCTATGCAAACAGTGGAATGCAGAATTCCACATCCCACTAGCTCCAGAAGCACCCAAAACCTTCCCTTGATTTAAAAACCCAAAATTTTTTGTAGGGGCCACTGCCATAAAAACTCCAGCACCAATAAAAATAAAATGGAAATCTGACCAATTTGGGCAGGTCAGTGGCTCTTTACAACTGATAAATTAAAGGTGCTGACATAATTAGTGGAGGAACAGCTGAGTCTAGGACATATTGAACCTTCTTTTTCTCAATGGAATTCGCCTATATTTACAATAAAAAAAGAAATCTGGTAAATGGAGACACTTGACGGATCTTAGAGCTGTGAATTTATCCATGATACCTATGGGCAAATTGCAGACAGGTTTATCATCACCTGTAGTTATCCCAAAGGAATGGCCACTAATAATAATTGGTCTGAAAGACTGCTTCAACCATATTCCTATTCATTCAGATGATATAAAACGTTTTACGTTTTCAGTTCTTTCTCTCAATAATACTCATCCCTGCAGATGTTTCCAATGGGCCATTCTCCCCCAGGGCATGCTGAATTCCCCAACAATGTGTCGGTTTTTGTAGATAAGATTTTAAGTCCTGCTGAAAAATTTCCTCAAGCCATGATCTTTCATTATACAGATGATATCTTGCTCACAATGAACAATGAAACAGATTTACAGGACTTATACTCTTATATTGACTGTTTACAAACATCAGGACTAAAAATAGCTTTAGAAAAATACAGACAATGCCAACGTATCAATACTTGGGTTTTATTTTGGACCAAACATCAATACATCCACAAAGAATTTCTATCAAAAAAGAAAACCGCAGAACACTTAATGACTTTCAGAGACTTTTAGGTGACATAAATTGGCTCCGCAATTTTTTTGTTTGTTTTTTGGGCCACACCCAGTGACGCTCAGGGGTTACTCCTGGCTATGCGCTCAGAAGTCCTTCTGGCTTGGGGGACCATATGGGAAACCAGGGGATGGAACCACGGTCCGTCCTAGGCTAGCGCAGGTAAGGCAGGCACCTTACCTCCAGCGCCACCACCTGGCCCCTTGACTCCTCAATTTACGTTGTCTAATCTGTTTAAAACTTTGGAGGGTGGTCCTGCTTTAAATAGCCTGAAAAATTTAACAACAGCTGCCAAAAATGAATTGGACATCTTGAACAGATTACAAAAATCATTTCTCGGGCCCGGGAGATAGCATGGAGGTAAGGTGTTTACCTTTCATGCAAAAGGTCATCGGTTCGAATCCCGGTGCCCCATATGGTCCCCCGTGCCAGCCAGGAGCAATTACTGAGCATGAAGCCAGGAGTAACCCCTGAGCACTGCCGGGTGTGACCCAAAAACCAAAAAAAAAAAAATCATTTCTCTTAAGATTCATCTTGGGAGAAAAGATATTTCTATTAAACTTCCCTACAATAGAAACCCCCAAGGCAGCTTTGATGCAGCAGCAGGTCCTTTGGAATGGGTGTATTTACATAACAAACAGCCTCACTCAGTAGTCTCCGACTTGCAGCCGATTTCAGAGCTTATTATCAAAGCAAGATTCAAATCTATATCTTTACTAGGTTTTAACTCAGATATAATAGTTTTGCCAATACCAAAAAAAAAAAAGAAATTGAGCCAATATTGCCTCTTAATGAATCGCTACAAAGGGCCCTCTCAGATTACACACGAGAAATATCCTCCCATTATCCAGCAGGAAAAACTTGGGACTTTTAAAAGAAAACTCAGTTTGTTATTTCTTCAATTGTTTGGGATTTCCCTATTCCCAACGCCAAGGACTTTTTTTTTATATAGATGGATCTCAAAATGGAAAAGGAGGAATAACTGGGGACAACATTAATATGAGCATAGATACCAAATACAAATCTGCCCAGAAAGTTGAATTAGCAACGTTAATTTATCTATTAGAAAATGTATCTGAAGCCATGAATATTGTTTATTATTCTTTGTATATGGTAAATTTATGGCCTGTAATAGCCACTGCCTCTCTTAATGCTAATAACCCAATCATACAGAATTTACATAAATAATTACAACAGCTTCTTCAAAAATGAACTGAATCCATCATTATCACGCATATTAGAGCCCACTCAGGTCTTCCAGGACCAATGGTTCAAGGAAATAAAACTGCTGACTTGTTAGCAATGCCTATATTTAAATCACCTGGAGAGGAACATCTAGCCCTACACACAAATGCATGGCATTTACATGTGAATTATAAAATTCCATGGAGGCAAGCTAGAGAATTTTGTGCACCGTTAACAAAAAAAAAACAACAACAACAAAAAAAAAACTCACATAGCAGAAGCAAACCCAAGAGACTTACAGACTAACTCAAACAGATTTATTTCCAGGAAAACCTATCTCCACGTGGTGGTGGACACATATTCTCGGTTTATGTGGGCAATCCCTATGTCTTCACATAAGTCTTAGGCTGCTTGTAGTTTTCTTTTACAATGTTTTTCTGTGATGAGTATTCCATATTTTATAAAAACTGATAATGGACCAGCCTATATTAGCAAAATGTTTGGAATATTTTTTGCAAAAAAAAATGGTAGTTAGGGGATTCCTCACAATTTTGGGGGACAGGTCATTGTGGACAGGGCTCACAGAATCTTAAAAACTCAATTATGGGGCCTAGGAGATAGCATGGAGGTAAGGTGTTTGCCTTTCATGCAAAAGGTCATCGGTTTGAATCCTGGTGCCCCATATGGTCCCCCGTGCCTGCCAAGAGCAATTTCTGAGCATGGAGCCAGGAGTAACCCCTGAGCACTGCCAGGTGTGACCCAAAAACCAAAAAAACAAAAACAAAAACAAAAAACAACAACAAAAAAAACTCAATTACAAAAGAATAGAAAAAGAGGCTTATCACCAACGGATTTGTTATCTTTGACTCTTATCACATTAAATTAATTAAACTTACCCCAAGGAGAAAGTTACACTGCAGGGGAAAGACATTTTAAAGAAGACATTCAGAGACAAGAAACAACCCATACACCTATTTGGATTAAGGAGGATGAAAAATGGAAAGATGGATATCTTCTTCAGAGAGGCAGGGTTTATGCCTATGTTTCTACAAATGACAACCCTCCCAAGAAATTTTGGGTTCCTTTACGCCTCGTCAGAAATCAAGCTAGCACAAATGATCAGGATCAGTCTGCTGGGACTATAAGCTCCCCTTCACATCAAATACAAAATATTCAAGACACAGACAATAGTAATATTGCTGAGGCCTTGGGGAAAGGAAACAAGGAGTTAACTTTCACACTCCATACCATGAGTGAGACTGTCTTAACTGGGCTCCAAAAAATAGGAAACTCTTGCTACATGAACTCAATATTGCAATGCCTGTATAATATTTTAGACTTGACTCAGTATTTTTTTTTATCAAGATCATTATAAAAAAAAGACATTAACAAGAAAAATCTAAGGAGACATGAAGGTAAATTAGCTGAAGAATTTGGTCAGCTCATCAAAACCATGGGAAACGGATGTCATAAATATATCAATCATGAAAGCTTCAAAGTAACAATTACTTAATGACCAGTTTGCTTGACACAATCAGCAGGATCCTCACGAACTATTAATGTTTCTTATAGAGGGACTACAATAGGATTTGCTTACTGAAAATTTAATGACATATAAAGCTATACACTGTATAGACAATGAAAATTAGGCAAAAACACCAAAAGTCTCGTGAATCTATTATTTATGATCTCTTTCAAGGACAGTTTAAATCTATACTTCAGTGTCTCACATGCCAACAAAAGTCTGAGGTTTATGAAACATTTGTTCATTTGTCTCTGGCTGTCACATCTACAGATAAATGTACATTACAGGAATGCCTCTCTGAATTTTTTTTTTTTTTTTGGTTTTTGGTCCACACCCGATGATGCTCAGGGGTTACTCCTGGCTATTTGCTCAGAAGTCGCTCCTGGCAGGCACGGGGGACCATATGGGGAACCGGGGGATCGAACCGCGGTCCGTGTTCTAGGTTAGTGCAGGCAAGGCAGGCACCTTACCTGCAGCGCCACTACCCGGCCCCATCTTTTTTTTTTTTTTTTTTGGTCTCTCTGAATTTTTTAAAGAAGAGTTAAGGGATGACAACAAAGTTCAGTGCAACAGCTGCAACACTAGAAGGTATTTTTCAAAGAAAACATATTTATGGAACCTGCCACCAGTACTAATAATACACTTGAAACATTTTGCTTTTGATGGCAAATTGAAAACTGCACACTTATATAGAGTTTCCTTTAGAAGACCTCAATTTAGCAGGATTCACTCCAGAAAATAAAAAGCAAGATCGAAAACTACAAATTATCATTAGTGTCAAACCATTATGGTAAAGTTCACTATGGACACTGTACTTCATACTGTAAAATTGTCACAAGACAACAGTGGATCAATTTTGATGACAAGAAGATCAAAATAGTCCCTAATACATCGGTGAAATCCACAGCAGCATACATCCCATTTTATACTTCTCAGTGATCTAAAATGAATGCCAGATAATCATTTCATTTATTTCTCAGTTGCTCTTAATGCTTTATGGTTCTTTTCACAGGTATGATAGCTGAATAGAATCGAAAATGATGGATTCCCATTGCGGTTGCTTTTACAGTGCATTTATATCTTCATTTCAGTATTGCTCTAGGTCTCAATTAATCAGAAAAATTTACAATTTAAAATTTAATTTGTGTTACTCAAGGCTCACCTGAGAGAAAAATTCCTCATCATATTAATGTTGTTATATGACAATGTATTGAGATATACTCATTTATCGACTTTCACTCTAACACATTGCTTTATTTTTCTCAATTTAGGCTTCAAGACAGAAGTGAATTCATAATCTTGACATAACAATACTTTTTAGGTGGACTCTCTTCACAGTGCTTATCATCTATGATTGACTGCTATAGAATTTCTGTTCTATACTTGTATTTGTGTTTTTCGTGGTCGTATTGTGCATGAAATTCTCTTTCAGATCTGCTTTACTCTGCCTTAAAATATATTTGTGAATTTGAAGTTGTTCATCTAAATAGTTTGCCGACTATTACATTTTAAAGCGCTTTTTGTTGATTCAGCTGAATTTTTTCTTTTGCTCTATCCTTTTGATCCTTTCCAACAAGTATTTTTTGGTAACTATGAGTGAGTGATGGGGCCCGGGAGATAGCATGGAGGTAAAGCGTTTGCCTTTCATGCAAAAGGTCATCGGTTCGAATCCCGGTGCCCCATATGGTCCCTCGTGCCTGCCAGGAGCAATTTATGAGTGAGTGCTATGGCCATGTTGTTTGTGTAGTCTGTATATGTATGTCTGTTGTATGTATGTCTGTTTTGCATATTTTGTATATAGTTCCTTTTCCTTAACTTTATCTTCCCCAATCTATTCTTCCTATTGTTCCCTCTCTCTTCCTAGTCCTTGACATTCAATTTTCAGGAATTTTTTCATATGTGCAAATCATCTCCTTCACCCACAACTACAAGCCTCCTGATCTCGGCCTGAGGAAGAAATCCTTGACTGTTGGAGTTTTGTACCAATACCACACTGCAACCCGCTTTTCCAGACTCATCAAGTGCCGTTGGTTGGACTTTCCGGAGTTCCAGACCCCTCATCTTTGCAGATTGGTATTGGACTCTGTAGAAATTTCACCTTTTGTATTTTTCTTATAATTGTAATCCTTTGAATTTATATTTGATACTACACTTCTTTTGACTATTATAATTAATGTTTTTCCATTTTAGTTTTTAAT
>PVKC010050414.1:0-10572 GCA_004027635.1 Crocidura indochinensis
CATGGGATGGACCAGGTTTAGTACCCGGCATTCCATATGGTCCCCCAAGCCAGGAGTTATTTCTGAGTGCATAGCCAGGAGTAACCCCTGAGCGTCACCGGGTATAGCCCCAAAACAAACAAACAAAAAAGAACAAGAACAATAGGGGTCAGAGAGAAATGTCTTGCAAGTGGCCAAACTGGGTTTGAGCTCCAGTTCCATGAAGGTTCCATGAGGACCAGGTATAATTCCTGAGAGCAGAGCCAGGAGTAACCCCTGGGTATCGCTGGGTGTGGCCTCAAAACAAAACAAAACAAAACAAAAAGATAAATATAAAGAAAAGAAAACACAAAAATGTTCCTGAGCCCCGGCAGGACTTAATCCTGCATTCTGCCAGGTATCAAGGGGTGGGTAGGGACAGAGGTCCAGTGAGTAGTGGGGTACACATGCAATGTGGGGTTTCATGGTGGGAAAGAGCTGTGGTTGTTGGCACAGGCATCTCTGTGGATCTTTATTGCTGCAGAGTTTTACAACGTTGTGACAGGCAGTTTGATGTGCTCATTCTCTGCAATCCTGGAGGCTGCGGGTGAAGAGGAGGCACGAAGTGAGGTGCAGGATTCAGTCAATGGTCCCTTGGGAAGTGTCTGTGAATCACAGTGCAACCTGACACCTGACAAGTGGGGTGAGGGGACCACGGAGCATTCCTTCTTGCGTTCCAGGGAGGCATGAACAGAGTGTCAGAGTAACTCTTTCAGCTTAATCACTTCTCACTTCTCAGAGATCCAGGAAGAGTATTTGCTCATTCTCCCATCCCCTACCCAGCCACTTATCTACTCATCATCCTTCAATAACCTAGCCATTCCACCATCATCCATCTATACAGTCCATACATTCATCGACCCACCTATGCACTCACTGCACCCATCCATCACCATCTATCAGAATCCATTTGCCCATTGAGACCTACATTTAGAACCTGTTCCTCCATCCATTCATCTATAATACAACCATTCTTCCACCCATTCATATATTTATCCATTTATTCATTGACCCATAATCTGTCCACCCACCCACCCATTGTCTCCTTGGTTCTGTCAGGGAGCCCTATCCCATGCTGCTTAACTCAACTCTACATCCAACACTGACGTGAGCAAGGGAAGTGCAGATGTGCTTAGACACAGGACACACCTGAGGTCACAGAATCACATAGCAGAAGCCACAGTGCCCTCCTACAGCAGCCACAGAGAGGCCACCATGTGTGTGTGTGGTGTGTGTGTGTGTGTGTGTGTGTATGTGTGTGTGGTGTGCAGGCGCCCTAAACTTCCAAGCTCATCCAGACCAAATTTGTGAAGGGCAATTACGTAGCAGGTTGGCCAGACACAAAAGAAACATTTAAAAAAAATCAATGTTTTTGTACCCATCAGTATAACCTGATTAGACACATGATAAGAAATCGATTCCACAAGAGGTGTCAGGGAATTCAGCTAAGGCTGGGACGAAGACAGGTCACAGTGAGCCTCAGAAAGATGAGGAGAAACACCCCTGAGCCAGCAACCTGTGTGTTTCGTGTTTATTATTTTTCAACCCAAACAAACCCCAAGGACCAAGGACTGTCCCTTGTGGCCCCCAATGGTGAAGACGCTTGTCTTGCACACGGCCAACCTGGATTCGATCCCCAGAATAGCATATGGTCCCCCAAGTCCTGCCAAGAGTGATCCTGGAGCACAGAGTCAGGAGGAAGCTCTGAGCAAGACTAGGTGTGGCCCCCAAACCACAGAAAGCAGTCAAAGAAAACACCCAACATTCTTGTAGTGCTGTAGAGACAGACCCTTGACTGCATGGACAGACATTATGCCTGACCTCACCTGCCGGTGTGGACTGGTGTTCTGTGCAGACCCTAGGCCCTAGTGGGGAAAAGGGGATTCCAGACCCAAGCACCCAATGTCCCCGGAACCAACAGGTGACACTGCTCTCCCCACTATAGGGCTCTTTCGGGGGAGCATGACCCCCATCCATGCTTGTTGCTCCAAAGCCCTGGAAGCAAAGCCTGCAACCTGGAGAGACCCCATTCTTTCTCCAGCCTTGCTCCTAGACCTCCCCTTCCCCCAGGGGTGCTCTGGCCCCTCAGCCCCGCCCCCAGATGTCTCTCCCTCTTCCCAGCTGCTCTATTTTAAAGCTCTGAGTTCTCTAATTAGCCCCTTTCTACAAAAGCTTGCTCGCTAGCTCTTGCTTCAAGCTTCTTAAGATTCGCTAACCCCTCTTATCTCTCTAAAGATAGTGATTAGGCTCATTTAAAAGTCTCCTTCTGGGGAGGGGAGGGACCTCTCTGAACCTTCCAGGGCACTGGCTGGGCTGAGAACCTGTGGGGGGGCCCACTTCACCCCTTTCCTCCATATTCTGTGCTCTTCCTGCTTCTCTGTGCTGCCTTCTTGGATGGCTTGGGTCCAATATGGAAGGCAACAGCAGCCAGGGAGGTAGGGGGCTCCCCCATGCTCTGGGGGTCCCCTCACTGTCTGGCATACCTCTCTGCTTCAGGGAAAGATCCAGAGCTCCTATCCTTGGGGTCCCTGAGCTCCTATAAGGTGTCCCCCCTTCTAGTCACTCTGCCTCTTCCTTCTCCTCCTCTTCCTCCTCCTCCACTTCCTCCTTCTCTTCTTCCTCCTCTCCCTCCCCCATGCCTGTAGAATCCAATCCTCAGATTGTCTATTTGGGGGCTATACTCGGAGGTACTCAGGTGTGATTCCTGGCTCTGTGCTAGATAATCATTCCTAGCAGGGCTCAGGGGATCAAACCCAGATTAGCAAGCACCCTCCCTGCTGTACTATCACTCTGTCCCCAAGACTTTTTAAGGACAAACAATTCTTTTTTTTTGGGGGGGGGCAACACCCAGTGATGCTCAGGGGTTACTCCTGGCTATGCGCTCAGAAGTCGCTCCTGGCAGTCACGGGGGACCATATGGGAACCGGGGGATCGAACCGTGGTCCATCCTAGGCTAGCGCAGCAAGGCAGCAGGAGCCTTACCTCCTGCGCCACCTCCCAGTTCCCGGACAAACAATTCTTAGGATTTTTTAAAAATAGTTTTTGAAGGGCTGGAAGGTTACACAGTGGTAAAGACACTTGTCTTGCATATGGTCAACCTAGATTCAATCCCCAGCACTGCCTATGGTCCCCTGAGTGCTGCCAAGAATGATCCAGGGACACAGAGCCAGGAAGAAGCTCTGAGCAAGGCCTGGTGTGGCCCCCAAACCACAAAAAGCAGACAAGGAAAAGACCCAACATTCTTGGAGAGACAGCAATTTAGGGACTGAGCACTTGCTTGGCAAAAAGTCTGTCAGCATGTGGTCCTCTGAGTACCCGGTGTGACCCCCCAAAAATATTTATTCTGATCTTGGGTGGAATTTAGGGGGGAATGCTTCAGGGGTACTCACTTCCCCTCTGATGAAAATCCTGTGGGTCCCCCAAACTCATGAGTTACCATGTGGCTCACATGGCTCATGTGGCAACCGTGCTCAAACCTGTCATTTTGGATGACCTTTGGAATCAAGGATGCTTTGATTTAGAATAGAAACGACCTGAACCTACGTGTGTTCCGGTGAGAGGGTGGCTGCAGCTCCCAATCCGTGTCAACTTCCTCAAGTGCCACTTCCCCTGCAGGACCCCGTGGGCCCTGTTATCTAGAGACAGGAAGAAAGGGTCGAGATGTGGGGTCCAGAAGCGAGTGAGCTGACCCTTCATTCCCCATAGAGGCTTCGACTGCACTCAGTTTGCCCTGGGACAGCTGGGAACAGAGGGCTCTGCATCCTGGAATGGGGGGTCCCAGTGGAGAGGGGGTTCTCTTGCCCTTGGGGGGGCAGGAAATTACCTTGATAACTGCCCAATTAGCCCTGTCACCCCAGATCCAGACCAGTCCCACCCACAAACTAGCCACATCCCTGGTCCAGCAGGGATGTTAGCAGCCTCGAGTCTCCCATAACCTGATCAGCAGCAGGAAAATCGGATCAGGCCACAGCTCCTGCTGCTGCAGCCAGCGCCTGGGGCAGCGCCTGGGCCTTGTCTGCACGGTGGAGGCTTTATTGAATTTTCCTTCTGCGTGTGTGGCTGGAGCAGGGCTGGGGCAGCTGGCGGCCCAGTGAAGGCCCCAGGCACAGCCCCTGCGTCAGCATGTCAGACCCTTTGTCCCTGCCACCAACAGTCTCATTCAGGACTGGTCCTGCCACAGGGGCAATGCCCATCTGAATGGGGTCTTTGGAGCCAGTTTGGGGGTCCAGGAATCTGCTTCCACCCAAACTGGGGTTCAGGACATGAGAATCCACCTGTCCTGTGCCAAAGCCCTGGTCTCCTCAAACTCCAAAGCAAGGATGGAGAACTAGCGTGCTTGCAAATCAGGAAGGCATCCTGGTAATGGTGTGGCTTGGTAGTTATTTCAGGACCAGAAAGTACCTCAAGATCTCTCAAGTGTTTACCCTAGGCCAGTCCCCAACTTCTACACTGGAAATCAGAAAACAGAAGCTGGATGTGAACAGATACATGTAATCGGGGCGCAGACTCCCACAACTGAGGCAGGCCAGCAAGCAAGCAGTGGGGGCTGCCGCACCTCTCAGAGAATAGCCTCAACACAGTGCAATGAGCTGGGGAGAAGACCAGTGCAGTGAGACAAGGTGTCAAGAGGCATGGTGAGGGGGCCCACTTGAGGAGGATCCAGAGGAGTCAGAGAGGGGGGCTGGGGGCATGGTGGGTCCTGAGTGGGGGTCATGGGCTGTGGCATGTTGTTATGATATGACGTGTTGTGATAGAGACCTGGGGGACTTAGCAGTAATTTGGGGGGCATATCAGGCAATGCTCAGGGTTCAACCCTGATTCTGTAATCAGGGGACCCTATAAAGTTCTGAAGTCAAACTCATGCCTACTATGTGCAAGGCAAGTGCCCTAATCCGTGTGCTCTCTCCCCCTTGACTTTGGGTTTCAAATTTCGGGGGGGGGGTCTCAGCAGTCCATTGCAGATGGTGGCCCCTGGGGCTGGGCAACTGAAGGACCCCCAGTATATGAAGCCCCTGTCCTGTAAGAGCGGGACTCTTTGAATTGGCCACCTGGAACACTCCTCCCTGCTGCACTAACACTGGCCCTAGTTGCCCTGTTGTTGTTGACCAGTCTGGGACATGGGATTGGCTGGCCAGGGGTAAGGGGTACAGGCTGCCTGCCCTACCAGATCTGGAGGACCCCCCCATTGAAGTGCAACAGAATCTGCCTCTACATCTACGGGCTGGGGGCTGGATCAGGGAGGCTGATGGTGGCATAGATGTGGGGGGTCCCTGGTCAGCAGAGACTCGGTGCTGAGGACTGCAGGGGAGGTCTGGGGCACATGGGGTTTGTGACCCTAAGGAAGTCCTGGCTGTCTGATCCTGCCCCACATCGCATAGCCCCCACATCTGCACGTGACCTTGCTGGGGCTGAGTGTCTCCAATTCTGGAGTCCTCACTTGGGGTTGTCCAGGGGTTTGGATTCCCTCCTCCCACCCCCTTCTCCTTAAAGCTGTTCCCAAACGGCTACCAGATGGGACTCTAGATCAACTGTTCCAGGAATCCTCCTTGAGGCAAAAGCTTTGGAGACACCTCTCCAGAGATGGGGAGGGATAGCACAAAGAGGGGCGCCATCTCCCCATAATCAGTGGTCACTCGTAGACTTGACCTCGGGTCATCCCTCTTTCTTTCTTTTTTTTTTTTTTTTTTTTGGTTTTTGGGTCACACCTGGCAGCGCTCAGGGGTTACTCCTGGCTCCATGCTCAGAAATTGCTCCTGGCAGGCACGGGGGACCATATGGGGCACCGGGATTCGAACCGATATCTCCCGGGGCCCCTATCCCTCCTCTTTCACAGAGAGCTTCAGTTAAAGGAAATTACAGGTCACTTTTATTGCCCACTTGTTGATCCCAAAACATTCCTAAGCCCCAGAATTTATGCTTATCTTCTCCTTGGTATCTCACTCCACCCTGGCTATCCTAGGTCTCTGGTCCTGTCACCCTGCATGTACCCCAGTTCCTCTGTCCTATGTAAGCATTGCTAGGATCGAATAAAGTTTCTGGTCATCAGCCTGGGACCCTTTCTTTCCAGGTCATCAGCTGGGGGGGGGGGGTGTCCTATGTCCCCAAACACACTGGGAAGACAGAAGTTTATCTTCACTGGCCAACAGGGTTGATACACAGAAGTTCTGCTGGGTGCTCTATGGCTGAATATTCTGGAACACTTGGAAAGTCACCCTGTGACTTCATGGCCCTGAGTTTATAGCAGAAGTGGGGGACTCCTGAGTGCAGTGATGTGACCCAACTAAACTGGGCGATCCAGGCCACCGAGAGGCGGTCTCCAAAGTCCTGCCTGGAGGAGATGTATGCTGCAGTGCAACCAGCCAGGTTGGCCCTGCCTGGCTTCCCCCTACCCTACGACTCTGAGCACCCCAGGAGGAGGCGGGCAGCACATCCGGCCTCGAGAAGCAGAGAGGATGGGGGCTCTGCACCGCAGTGACAGCACGCAGGGGTGCACTGTGGTAAAGGGGCTTATTAAAATGCCGAAATTGGTTCTGAATGAGGTCAGCTGGCAGTGCCTTGGCGTAAAGCCAGGGTCTGAACCAACAACTGAGTTTGCTTCCCGGCAGGGTGGGTGACGCCCCAGTGCCCTCCCTGCCCCCAGCATCCAGAGCAGAGTTGGGAGAGGGAACTGTGACTGTATAAGCTTGGTGGGAAGGTGCTAGGCATGACCTGCATGCTCAGGTAGAGACCAGAACATAGGTGAGGGAGAACCTACTGCCCAGTACTTGCCCCCGTTGCTCGGCATCACCTCAACATCCCCTCCTTGACCCCCATGGAATTTTCCTGACCTCAAACTCCTCTACTAAGCCTGCCTTGAGACTGTGTGACCCTAGGGCATAGTGTTAAGTGTTAATCCTGAAGTGTCTGAGGATGGTCCTGGACAACTGGTGGACACTGGACCCTTGCATCAGCTTTTCTGCTGCTGGGACTGTTTAGGACAGCTCCTGGAAACAGCCTGGGCCTGAGTGTTCTTCTCCTGCAGGAGCTGAGAGAAAAGCATTGCTTCGATCTTGCTTGTTCCACTGCTCATTTGTACAGAACCCAGCGTTGTGACTGGGTGGACAGGATGCTGCTCCTTGCTCCCCATTTCAGTGCTACCCTCCCTGGACCTCAAGGGATAAAAGGAGGAATAACCTGGGGGTCTAACTCCTGCCCTAGGGCCAGCACTGAGCAGGACTTCCATCTTTTTTGTTTGTTTTTTATTTTTTGGGTCACACCCGGCAGCACTCAGGGGTTACTCCTGGCTCTATGCTCAGAAATAGCTCCTGGCAGGCTCGGGGGACCATATAGGATACCAGGATTAAAACCATCATCCTTCTGCATACAAGACAAATGCCTTACCTTCATGCTATCTCTCCAGCCCCCAGAACTTCCATCTTGACCTGGTTCTTTGAAGGAGCAGGTGGCCACACTTTGTCCCTGATGCCTCCCTGATTACCGCTTGGCAACATACAATGTCAGAGGACAGAGGTCTGCCTGCCCGTGGGCAGACTGCATGCCCTGTGGTGGCCACACCCAGGCAGGCTGAAGGCCCAGGAGTGTCCAATTGACAAATACCATTTGCTTTTGGCAGTGTGGGGTTCTTTGGGGAACCCCAGAGTGGCTCTCCCAAAGCCTGATAAAGTGGCCTGGGCTGAACTGTGATCTCAGGACCTCCATCGGCCACTGGAAAGTGCATCTCAGTCTTTATGTCCATCTCTCGTTGTCCAGCTCAGGCTCCGGTTAGCATTAGGGGCCAACTCAAGTTCCAGGGCCACAGCAGCCTGCACTTGGGTGAGTGTGTGTGAGTGTGTTAGTGTGAATGAATGTGTGTACATGTGGCAGAGGGAAGCCCCCACCTTTCTCTGCCCTTTAGCCTTGGTAGACCAGCAGCCCCTAGGAGCCACTGCAAGGCTGGGCAGCTCTGGGTTCTCATGTTCCATCTTGGTGCAGAACCAGTCTCCTTCCCTGGGTGTAGAGTTCAGAAGCACCACAGAGCCAGCAAGTAGTGGGGACCTGCCTGTAGTAGTGGGGCCTTGGTGCCTTAACATCTATCTGCTCAGGGAGAAATGGAAAGGAAGCAAGACAGAGGGTGGTAGAGGAAGGCATTTAGCAGAGTCAGCCCAGAGAGTAAGCAAGAAGAACTTCCTGGAGGCAGCAGGCGGGCCAGATCTAGTGTGGCAGTGCATCCCAATCACCATCCCTCCCACAGTGACCCCAACCCTTCACTCTACAGTGACCCAAATCTATCATCTCCCTCTACAGTGTACCCCAATCTTCCTGGGGGCAGAGTCATTGGACACGTCTGTGGGACCTACAACTTACTGTGGGTTGAGGTCTAGCCAGATCCCTAGGTCCCCACCTGCCTGTCACCAAGCGGCCAGCAGGTTACTGGGCACGTCAGGTGGTGCAGGTGGGCAGCTATCGGCTCCAATTGTCCCTGATGAGCCCCATGTGTCATGTTGGAGGCAGGAAGGCTGAGTGTTGGCCCCAGGGCATGGTTGGTGGGAGGGTCAGGGATAATCGAATCCCCACCAGACAAATGCGATTAAGGAGCTGCCGCCCCAGAAGCCATAAAGGGCCGAGTGGGTGCCCGCCCCATCATACAGTCATGCAGGTGCCCAGCCCCAGTGCACGAGAGGCCGCCTCCATGTATGGCACTGTCGTGGCCGTCTTCCTGGTCATCCTGGTGGCCGCGCTGCAGGGCTCAGAGCCCCTGGACAGTCCCTTCCCCTACCACGTCCCGCTGGATCCCGAGGGTACCTTGGAACTGTCCTGGAATGTCAGCTACACCCAGGAGACCCTACATTTCCACCTGCTGGTGCGCCGGCCCCAGGCTGGGGTCCTGTTTGGCATGTCGGATCGTGGGGAGCTGCAGAACGCAGACATGGTAGTGCTCTGGAGTGATGGTGCCCATGCGTACTTTGGGGTGAGTATGCCCACTTCACCCCCAATAGCTACCTTGCACCCCTGAGTCCTACAAAGGCAGCTCCGGTCAAAGTGTCCTAAGCAGTAGGTGGCAGTTGTGGCAGACCAGTGTGTACCCTAAGCCTACCTGCATGGTCTGGGGTATCCCCACATTATGTGGAGGCTCTGTATGTGTCTGGCCAAGCAGACCCTATGTTTGCAGACTCTCCGGATGGGACACAGCCCTGGTCTAGTGGAAATGGCTATGATGGGACCCTGACTTTAGTGTTCCCCCATTCCTGCTGAGAAAGAAGGCCTCCCTTCAAACTGGAGTAACCTTGGGGTGATAGTATTCCTGGCCTCCCTCACTGATGGGTCTAGGGTAATGCATGACTCCCCTGCAATTCTGCGGGGTGCAGCGTAGACTCTGGTACTGTCTTTGTTTTTTATTTATTTATTTATTTTATTTTATTTTATTTTATTTATTTATTTTGGTTTTTGGGTCACACCCAGCAGTGCTCAGGGGTTACTCCTGGCTCCATGCTCAGAAATTGCTCCTAGCAGGCACGGGGGACCATATGGGGCACCGGGATTCGAATCGATGACCTTTTGCATGAAAGGCAAACGCCTTACCTCCATGCTATCTCCTGGGCCCTGGTACTGTCTTTGGAACTGGCAGACAGGAGGGTCTAAGCTGCTGTTTTCTCTGCAGATGGGAGAAAGGCCGTGTGGGGGGTGTTCACAGGAGCTGACAATATCTATTTCTGTTCTACTCCCCATATTTCTCACAGGCAGGCCAGGCCATCTGCTGGGGCCCCCCAGGTGGGATGGGGGAGTGCCCAGTTAGGGGATGTGCTGAGCCAGCTAACTACACCCCCATTCCCCCAAAAATTCAGCAGCTTAGGGGTTGTCAGGAAAAGCCTGGTTTGGGGGCCGGAGAGATAGCATGGAGGTAAAGCGTTTGCCTTTCATGCAGAAGGACGGTGGTTTGAATCCTGGCATCCCATATGGTCCCTTGTGCCTGCCAGGAGCAATTTCTGAGCATAGAGCCAGGAGTAACCCTTGAGCACCGCCGGGTGTGACCCCAAAACCAAAAAAAAAAAAAGCCTGATTTTGCAGTTCCAGTTCTGCAAACGCCAGAACATTCTCAAGGGAACACACATATGCACACACGAATACATACATGCACACACACCCATACACCTATACACACATACAAACTCTCATACACATATGCACACGAATACACACACATGCATGCACGCACACACAAGCAGCAGGAGGAGCAGCTTTCCGATCCCCCCACGATATGCGCAGCAGGCCCAGAGCAGGCAGAGCCGCCTTATTTGCCTCCCGCTGCCAAATATTCAACAAACAGACCCTGGAGGCTGCCCCCCCCCCTTCAGCCTGTATGAATCTGTCCCCTGCAGGGCCCAGTGGGTGCTTTTCCTTAGGAAACTAGTCACGTCTGTGGGGTTGCTAGAGACAGGAGCATTAGGTCTTTCCCCTGATAGGGTGGGGGAGGGAAAAGCTGCAGGTGCACCCTCACCCCTGCTCCTGACAAGGACGGCCCCACCCAGAGGTTTATAGAAGCCATGAGGGGGACAGGGCAGGGCCCCAGGTACAGCC
>PVKC010050415.1:0-10579 GCA_004027635.1 Crocidura indochinensis
CCTTCCTTCCTTCCTTCCTTCCTTCCTTCCTTCCTCCCCTTTTTATCCCTTTCTTTCATTTACAATACTGTTAATGATGGCTCCACATGTACATAATTCCAGCAACACTCATCACCAGAGTATCCACTTAAGGACTCCAATTACCCTCCCTCTCAAGCCCCTCTCCCACTAACTCAGTTGTACACATCATTTCTCCCATGTATATCTTCAATCCTGCAGATGAGAAAAATCATTCTCTATCTGTTCTTTTCTTCTGACTGGCTTATCTAAGCATGATACCCTCTAGTTCAGGGGTCTCAAACTCAATTTACCTGGGGGCCGCAGGAGGTAAAGTCGGGGTAATCCTTCAGTGCAAAGTCAGTAGTAGTAAGCCTTGAACATTGGGGGGTGTGACCCAAACAACTAAAACAAAACAAAAAAAGATTCCTCTAGGGCAGGGCCACAAAATGTTGTACGGAGGGCCGCAAACGGCCCGCGGGTCTCGAGTTTGAGACCCCTGCTCTAGTTCCATCTATGTTGCAGCCATTTCCTGATTTTGTCCTTTCTGAAGGCTGTATAGTATTCCGTTGTGTATAGACCTCAAATTCCTCGTCCATTTAGGTGGTATTTGGATGGTTTTATATCCTAGATCTTAGAGGTCATATCTCTCTTGGGTCCTTGTGCAAGGACTTGGGAGTAGGGCAGTCCCATTGGCATGGGTCTATAGGAAATATGAATAGCTGCCTCTGGAACAGGTCACTTCCCTCCTGCCCACCACACACAGTTGTAATTGACAGGATCCTTCTTCCTCCCCGGTTTCCTTAGACAGGTACACATCTTCAGCTGGAGAAAGAAAGTCCCAGAGATGTGTATATTTTAAGAGAGTGTCTGGGATCCAGTGTGTTCTTCTGCTGTGGTTCATTTCTTTTCCAAGGGGTGGGTGTTGTGTTTGGGCTACAATCTGCAGTGTTCAGAAGTCTTCTGGCAATGTTTGGGAATGTGGTTCTGGATTTAAACTGGGTCCACCTGCATGCAAAGCTTGTACTCCAGCCTTTTGAGACATCTCCCCTGCCCTTTGCTGTGGTCTTGCCTCTTTGGGATTACGGGAGCCTTGAGAAGCCTTGAAAGTCTTTGAGCTTCCCATGTCCCAGAAAACATATGCTTTTCTGTAGTGCCAGGGCTCTGCTGTTCCCAGGTCCCAGTGGTGGCAGTAGCATCTTCACCAAGCAACTGCTCAGCAGTGGGAAGGCTGTTGGCTGCTTGCTGTGCTTAACCTGGTTTCCGCTTCTGAACAAGTCTGTGAGGTGGGAAACAGGCACTTTCTAAGTGCCCCACCACAGCTTGAAACTTCTCTGTTCCTCCATTCTACAAATTCTGCTTTGCTATTGTTCATTTTTCATTTGTTGGTTGGTTGGTTTTTGGGTTTGGGGCCATGCCAGCCAATGCTTAGGAATAACTCCTTGCTCTGTGCTCAGAAATCACTCTTGACAGGCTTAGGGGACCAAATGGGATGCCAAGAATTGAACTCGGGTCACCCTTGTGCAAGGCAAATGTCCTACTCATGTGCTATCACTCTACTCTTTTTTTTTTTTTTTTAAGCCACACCTGGCTGTGCTCAAGGCTTATTCCTGGCTCTGCACACAGGGATCACTCCTGGTGAGTTCTAGGGACCATATAGGGCATTAGACATTAAACCCAGGTCTCCCCTGTGCAAGGCAAGCACCTTACCCACTGGACTATCACCCCAGCCCTGAGAATCTACATTTGGTGGTGGTGGTTGTGCTCCACAACTGGTGGTATTCAGGGACTATTCCTGATTCTATAACCAGGAGTGATTCTGTGCTTTGGGAGACCAGATGTGGTATATAGGATTTGATGCCCAGAGGGGTTGTCTCTTTCTTCTCTTTTCTTTCTTTCTTTCTTTCTTTTTTTTTTTTACAAGGAGAGTATAGCCACAGAAGTTTTTGAACAAGTAAATCCCAAGACCCTCTAAGTGAGAAGCGCTTCCACTTTCCAGAGAAGCAAGTTTTTAGTTCCTTGGGTCGGATGGGGCTAAGGAAGTGCCCTCTCTCAGCATATATGAAGAGCTGTGCCTAAGCAGGACACATTTGACTTAACTGACAGTAGTTTGCCATCCTCACCCCGGCTTAGCCCAATTGTTCCCAAAGGCTCTACACCCATTTGAATGGTACTGAAGGGATAGTCCTCCTAGTGGGGACTTGATCAGTCTGTGGACTTATCAGTATCCCACTGTCCCCACCTGCTTAGCCCCCTACAGAGCACCAGGGTGGAGTTGTTTCAGCCACTCACAAATTCTGTCACTATGTGACCCCGGACAACTTTCTTTCTCTGTATCCCAGCTCCCCACCAATGAAACACAGACCCTCAAACAATGCTGAGAGGCTCAGAGCACCACCAGGCAGAACAGAAAAGCCTTGTTAGGGGCCGGGCGGTGGTGCTGGAGGTAAGGTGCCTGCCTTGCCTGCGCTAACCTAGGATGGACCGCGGTTTGATCCCCCGGTTCCCCATATGGTCCCCCGTGCCTGCCAGGAGCGACTTCTGAGCGAATAGCCAGGAGTAACCCCTGAGCGTCACCAGGTGTGCCCAAAAACCAAAGAAAAGCCTTGTTAGCAGGGGTGGGTAGGAGGTCACAAAGGCTGAGTCACTATAGGGTGGAATCTGATGTCTGTGAGGGGGACTAGCCAGGGCGACAAGACAGTAGTACCTGGAGGCAGTTGAGTCAGGTGTGAGTGGTCAGGGAAGACTAGGAGGACAAGGAGACAGCTTTTATTGGTCTGTTGTGAGGAACCAGAAGATGGGGGCTGGGCCCAGATGCACAAAAGCCTTCTTTCTTCATCTTTCTTCCCAAATAATTCTGGAGGCTGGACAAAGCGTTCCTTGGCCTCTCCCTTGCCTTCTCAATGCCTGAGCAGGAGCTCTGTGTAACTGGCCCTTCCCCCTGCCCCCTCCCACCAGCCTGCCTTGGTTGCCCCGCTGGACTAAGCTGCTTGTTGGTGTTGTGGGGGGGATGGCCCAGGGTCTCATACACCAATGTCTGTGGGCTAGTGCCTGGCTCCAGAGGCCCCGGGAAAAGGCCCCTCTAGTTTCAGCATGAGGCCCTTTGGGGGTGGGGGCAGCCCCTGTGGCCCACCACATTTGCTGCTGTCACTGTGGTGGGGTCAGCATGGATAAAGGCACTGCCCGGACCCCAGGCCGGTCGGGAATGGGCCTTTCTTGTCAGAGAGGAGCTTTTCTTCCCAGCGCACTGTGGGGCAGCAGCAGGGGGTCACCCAGCCTCTGAGGATAATGGAACCTCAGCAATGGAGACTGGGGCCCAGCCTGCCCGCCCCCGTGCTCCCCATCTGAGCTGGGGGAGGGAAGGGGCTGCTGGTTGATTCAGGAATCTCTGCTGCTTCCTTGGCAATGGCTCTCTGGGTGAATTGTGAGTGAAAGATGACCAAGAACTTGAGCCTCGCCCAGAGACATCTGTGAATTCAGCTATTGGTCTGTGTAGGGATCTGGGCCGCCTGCAGCTTCCTCGGGAGAAAACTCGACAGAACCCTTAGATCCTTCTCATCTGGATCTCCCTTTCTTCCTGGCCATCCAGCTTCATCCTTTAGTTCCCCCCTTCTCCCCTCCCCCCCATCACTGAAGGCTTTACTCTTCCTCTTCTGGCCATTCTCAGGAGCCCTGGGACCCCATAGAAACACCACAATTGCAGTTTGAAGCAGACAACTCCCCTGCCTTGAACTCCTTGTCTGAAAAGTCAAATCAAACCCCATCCCCTACCCACTACCCCTCATCCCTGTTCACTAATCCATCTGATTGGTGACCTGCTTGGGCCCTGCTGACCTCCCCACTGTCCTTGACACTCTCACCCACAAGCTCTAGGTCTCTCTCATTCCTATTACTGTCACTGTCTCCTGTGCTGACTCCTAGAAGAAATGCCCTTCTTCCATTTATCTGATTAGCAAACTCCTGTTCATCCCTCATGATCCAACTCAGATAGACCCTACTTTCTGTGCCCAGCTCTGTACCCACCCTCAGACCTCTGCACAGATTATAGATATGGTTATAAAACACCAAAACCCTTATTGTCCCTATTGGCTTCCTCTGTGGTAATTATAGACTTTTTGTTGGTGGGGGTGCTCAGGAGTTACTCTTGGCTCTGTGCTCAGAAATTGTTCCTGGCAGGCTCAGGGGCCCATATGGGATGCTGGAGATTGAACTTGGGTCTGTCCCGGGTCAGCCAGTGCTCTACTGCTGTGCTATTGCATTAGTCCTGAAATATAGACATTCTTATTTTCATCATACTTGGGTAGCTAGTGTTTAGTTCAGGGTCTCTCTCTTTTTCTTTTATTTGGGGGGGGGGTACACCCAGAGTGCTCAGGGATTACTCTTTACTCTGCTCAAAGATCTCTCCTAGCAAGGCTCAGAGTGGACCATATGTGGTGCTGGGGATTGAACCCAGGTTCCAGGTTGGCCTCTTGCAAGGTAAGTGCTCTATTCATTTGTGCTTTCTCTCTACCCCTCCTTCACTACCATCACCACCATCACCACCAAGTTCTCTTTCCAGGAAGCACTCAGATGTTTTATGAATGAGAGATGAATGAATACTCCATAGGCCCATAAAAATAACTTCCTCCTCTATCCTAGGAGATTTTACAACTCATTGTGACGCCCCCACAAGACCTTGGAAGTGGGAGAAAGTGATGGTAATGCACAGGCTGTTCCATGCATGTAAAACTAGGCAGAACCTTGAGTGAGATTTGAGCTGGATCTCGGGCCAGAACACAGTTGCTCTCTGCTAGGCTGGCCTTGAAGAGGTCTTTGAGATTGTGCCCTTCTCTGAAACAGAACCTAATACAACCCTTTATAGGTGAAAAAAATATTAGTTCATTTTCCAGAAAGAAATCTCTATCTCAGGACTGGAAGGATTTTTGGGGGCCCAGGCTAGCCCAGCCTCCCTCTTTGGGGATGATTTATACAGAAGCACAGATGGCTTTATTCACTTAGCTATGGGAGTCTGGTCTTAGCTTCCCCTCCTCTCTTTCTTTTATCACTTTCTTGTACTTAAATATACCTAGCTCTTTCTGTTTATGTGCTGGTAGTTTCTCTATAGCCAGCAATCTTTAAATTCCTAGTCCTAATCCCTCAAGTATTATTTGTAAATTATAATGATGACCACCAAATTTACCTGGGTTGCAGGTTCTGTGCCCAGTGCTGCTGGTATCTTAACCTGTGTCTTCTTCATAACTCCTTATAGTGACCACTATGCTTTCCATGTTGCAGATGAGAAAACCAAGGCTCACAGAAGTAAAGTCATTTTTCTGAAGTCACCATGCCAGTAAGCAACAGAGGGAGGCCGGAGTTTTGCGGAGTTTCTTTGCTCACTGCTTCTCCTGGCCCATGCTAGACTAAGGGTTTGTTCAGCCCTACAGTAGCCTTTTAGGGTGTCATTATTAGTCACTCAGATCATTTATTCCTTTTTGTTTGTTTGTTTGTTTGTTTTTTGGGTCACACCCGGCAGTGCTCAGGGGTTCCTCCTGGCTCTACGCTCAGAAATCGCTCCTGGCAGGCATGGGGGACCATTTGGGATGCTGGGTTTTGAACCAATGACCTCTGCATGAAAGGCAAACGCCTTACCTTTTTTGTATTTATTCCTTCTTTACACCCAAGAAATGGCCCCTGAATTGGGTGTGTACTGGGGCTCCACTGCAGAACTTTAGAGGGAAAATGAGACTTGATTGAGCTGGGTGTTGAGGTTAGCTGAGGAGAAAGAGCATTCTCCAACTACAATAGAGTCCCCTAGGACTAACATGCCCTCAACTGTTCTCCCAAAAGTCAACTTCCTGACCTTCAACAGAACAGCTTGAGGTTGCAGCACTGGGATATCAACAGCAAGCAAGCTTGCTCAAGAGTCTGGGCATAGAAAAGCATGCTTGGGATTTCATTTAGTTGTCGTGGAAGTGGTCTTCAGGACCATACCTACTGGTTATGGGTGGAGGACCTACTGGGCTGGGGCTCGAACCCAGGTCATAGGCTCAAGTTCTGCTGCCTGAGTCACTTCCCTGACCCATGCCAGGATTTGTGCACTGGAACCCTAACACTTCTAGTCTTAATTCTTCTACTTTCTTCCTTCCTTCCATCCTCTTCCTTCCTTCTTCCTTCCTTCCTTTCTTCCCTCCCTCCTTCCTTCCTTTCTTCCCTCCCTCTTTCCTTCCTCTTCCTTCCTTCCCTCCCTCCCTCCTTCCTTCCTCTTCCTTCCTTCCTTCCTTCCCTCCTTCCTTCCTCCCCCTTCCTTTTTTCCCTCTTTCCCTCCCTCCTTCCTTCCTTCCTTCCTCTTTCCTTCCTCCCTCCCTCCCTCCCTTCCTCCTTCCTTCCTTCCTCCCTCCCTCTTTCCCTCCCTCCCTCCCTCCCTCCCTCCCTTCCTTCCTTCCTTCCTTCCTTCCTTCCTTCCTTCCTTCCTTCTTTTTGCGTTTTGGCCACACCCGGTGATGCTGAGGGGTTTACTCTTGGCTATGTGCTCAGGGACTCCGGGGACCATATGGGATGTCGGGGATCGAACCAAGGTCCGTCCTGGATTGGTCACATATAAAGCAAGTGCCCTACCACTGTGCTATCACTCCGGCTTCAGTTCTTCCACTTTCTCTGATATTGCCCTCTTTTCCGAGTCTCCTTCCTCACCTGAGCTGCTCCTTTGGTTCTCTGCAACCTGCCAGTTTGTGTGGGCAGTCTGGTGTGATAGAGCCCATGGAACCCAGACTGCACACTGGTGTCCATTTGGTGTCACATGCAGAAACTACTGGGGATGTCTGAGCCAGGAGAAACTGGTATGAGTTGTCCGACACTCAGCAGCCCCTGAGTCAGGAGTGGAACACGTGCCCCTCCCAGTGAATCCCCCCACCCTGGAGTGGAAGACCTACCCTCTTTTTCATGCACCACCTGAACCTGGAGCGGAACGCATGCCTCCTTCTCCATGCACCCAGCCCGGCCTGGAATCAGACTGGGATTTGCTGAGTGATTCATAACCTGATGCTGCAGAAAGTTGTGCTGGGCCACAGAAGGGCTCCCTGGGGTTTGTGGTTTTGAATGCAAAGAATTCCCTCATCGGCTCAGGAAAGGAGGATAACATACTTGTTGAGAGAGCCATTTTCACAAAATAAATCCTTAGAGAAACCTGGCACTGAGGCAGGGAGTCCTGGGGAGGGATTATCTAAATAAACCCCGTTTTTGAAGCTTCAAGCCCCAAAGCTTGCCTGGGACTTTTGTTGCTTCCTTAGGCTCTGCTCAAGGTCTCTAGGGATCCTGAGATCCTTTTTAGTGCAGCAATGCCCCAGGCTGATGTCCCTGCCACCTGCTTCCCTAGGGCTCTCTCCCCCTGTGGTCATTGGGGTACTGCTCCTTCTGTCTGATTGGGCACCCTAACTTGTTTGGCCTCCATTTTTTTTTTTTTTTGGTTTTGGGTCACACCCGGCAGTGCTCAGGGGTTACTCCTGACTCCATGCTCAGAAATTGCTCCTGACAGGCACGGGGGACCATATGGGGCACCGGGATTCGAACCGATGACCTTTTGCATGAAAGGCAAACGCCTTACCTCCGTGCTATCTCCCGGGCCCCCTGGCCTCCATTTTTTAAAACTAGTTTACTATTCACTGTTCACAGTGGGGTCAGAATATTTCTTTCTTGGAGATGGGGTCATCTTGCCCAATGAGAATTATTTAGTGCCTGAAGCTTAGGCTCAAGAAACACAGTGCCACACCCTGAGATTGAGGTGTTCCACAGTCCTCAAGAAGGTCAGGCCCATGTTCTAAAGTCTTCCAATCTGGCAGTCCCATTGTGGGTTCCACCAGTGCCACTGTAACAAGCTCATGAATTTGACTCACGCTCTCATCCAAACCAACTTCCAGCCCTCTCAGTGTCCACCCAGCAGGGTAAGCATTGGTCTCTTTGCAGACTCTTGTCCTACACCTTCAGTATCTTGCTGTTCTTGCCACACCCCAACCTTTCCTGCAGCCCTTTGTTCTTGGTTTGACTGTTCCCACCCCTGGAATGCCCTTCCTCCCCACCCATTCTCTTTAGCCCAAGCACCCTCTGTCCCATGCCCCATGGACCTGTGCAGGGCACCCTTGTGTGTTGTGAGCCTCCTGTTTGTCATCTGTAGGTGGGGAGGATAAAGATCACTCTAAACTTGAGCCTGAGAACCCAGGAAATGAGCCCCCATGAATGTGAGTTGTGTAATAAACTGCCTCTTCCTCCATGCCTCTGCAAGGCAGCGATTGGGGGCCATGGCTGGCTAGTGCATCCTGTCCTCTCTGCTAATTGTGCTCTCTTCTGGTGGATATTGGGAATTATCATTGTAGAAGCACAGAAAGCACCCTACTCTGTGTCTTGTCAGGGATGGTGGTTGTGGGGACTAGTGAGTTCAGGTTAAAGGTGGTCCATGAGACTGGGGCTGACTCAAGATCAGCCCCACTACACCCCCCCCCCCCATCCATCTGATGGCCTCCTGGGGCTTTTCCTGCAGTTCCATCTCAGAAGATGTCTCTCTCACCCTCGGGCTGCTGGGACTTGTCTCCGGGACCTGATACCCCAAGAGTCCAGTTTATCCTTCTTCTAAGTAGAATTCCTTAAGACCACGTTCCTGGAGCTGTCTGCTTTCCTTCCCCACCCGACACCTGGCTACATTCACCCCAGCCGGAGCCCCCTAGTCTCCCTCTTATCTAAATGCCAAGCCGTCTTGTCTCTTCTGGGGAGATAAGGGGATTCTTTCTCCCTGGGCCCCCATCCTCCAGGCCCTGTCTCTTGCAGTAACTGGATACCAGAGTTACTTGAGTGGCCTTTGGAATAACTCCTGGCACATAGTAGGCATGTAAATATTGTTGAGAGAATGAAAGGACTGGGTGGCCCATCTGCTCTTTCTGTTTGGAGATTTGGAATGAAATCTAAAATCCTCCCTCAGGGAAGGCAGGATGTGCTTGCTCTCACAGCCTGGTTTTCTTCCCAGCAAGAAACGCATGATCAGTTTCTCCGGTTGGCCCCGGTTCAGTGTAATAACAACAACCACAGGAATAACAGGACTAGTTAACCTGCAGCTTCAAATGTGTTGTGCCCTCGGCATTGCTCTCCAAGCCCAGCTCTGCAGCAAGCTCTGTTTCCTTGTCTTAGAGACATGAAAGCTGAAGGCCAGAAAGTCAAGCAGGAAAGTAGCAGATGTGGTATTTAAACCTGGCCATGATCTCCAAGCCGTTGTACTGCATTACCTCCCACCCCACTTGATGTTCTTCACAAATTTGTCCTGTTAATGCAGAGGAAGCTCAGGTTCAGAGGGACAGGGTTGCCCAAAGCCCCTGGATGAGGGGTAAGGCCATACAAGACCAGGGACTTTGCTCTTCATGATCTGGCTGACCCTCAGAAGCCCAGTGTTCTGCAAGCTCTCCAAGGGCTTGGCAAAGCTGTAGGATCATGGTGTGGTCAAGTCAGAATAGCAGACATGGAGATGTTCTGGCTGATGTAGAAAGATGCCTCAAGCGAGACAGCCCTTGCTGCCTCCAGTGGGCCTAGGGCCAGCTGTGCGTCACAGAGGGAATGTCCGCCGAAAGGGCGGAGATGGTCCTGGGAGCTGGACCTCCTCACAGTATTCCCGTGCCTGGGCCTTACCCAGATCAGCAGGGGAACGTGTTTGACTGATTCGATTCCAAATGCTTTGATGTCTTTCTGGGCAAAGAAGTTGGTCCCCCGTGTTTCCCAGCATCCTTGTTCCTTATCCATTTTGGTTGTTCATTGGCCCAACAGACTTTTTTTAAGCCAGACTCTGCCAGGCCTGAAACTCCTGGAGACACATTGACTATTCATGGTCACATCAACCGGGCTCCCATTGCTTAAATTGTCCCTGTTGTCCTCATTAGTTCCTGGCTTCCTGGCCTGAGATACCACACCTTCCTGGTGCCTTACTGCCTGTAAAATTCATGTCAAGGTATGTGGCCTCTCCAAGCTTCAGTTTCTTCCTCTGCAAAATGTTATGCCATAACTGTTTCCCAATTCATTTTGGAACGATTGAGGAAGGTGGGAAGTGTTTCTGGGCACAAGACTCTGCACAAAGTAAGCCTCTTTCTACACTTCTACACATGATAATTTCATCTGTTGTTTTTTTCCCCTATATATTTCTTTTTTTTTTTTTTTTTTTTTGGTTTTTGGGTCACACCCGGCAGTGCTCAGGGGTTACTCCTGGCTCCATGCTCAGAAATTGCTCCTGGCAGGCACGGGGGACCATATGGGGCACTGGGATTCGAATCCATGACCTTTTGCATGAAAGGCAAACGCCTTACCTCCATGCTATCTCTCGGGCCCCCACCCCCTATATATTTCTTAATTGATCTCCCCACCCAATCAGAAAGCTGGACTTTATTGTCCATGTTTTTTTGTTTGTTTGTTTGGGGCCACACCCAGCAGCACTCAGGGGTTCCTTCTAGATCTGCGCTCAGAAGTCGCTCCTGGCAGGCTCCGGGGACCATATGGGATGTCGCAATTCGGACCACCATCTATCCTGGATCAGCTTTGTTCAAGGCGAATGCCCTACTGCTGTGCTACCTCTCTGGCC
>PVKC010050416.1:0-10580 GCA_004027635.1 Crocidura indochinensis
CTCTCTCTCTTTTGGTTTCTGGGTCACACCCTGCAGCGCTCAGGGGTTCCTCCTGACTCTATGCCCAGAAATCGCTCCTGGCAGGCTCAGGGGACCATATGGGATGCCGGGATTCAAACCAACGACTTTCTGCATGCAAGGCAAATGTCTTACCTCCATGCTATCTTTCCGGCCCCCATCTTTATCTCTCTCTTTTTTTTGGGGGGGGGGCACACCCGGTGACGCTCAGAGGTTACTCTTGGCTATTCGCTCAGAAGTCGCTCCTGGCAGACACTGGGGACCATATGGGGAACCGGGGGATCTAACGCGGTCCATCCTAGGTTAGTGCAGGCAAGACAGGCACTTTACCTCCAGCGTCACTGCCCGGGCCCCCCATCCCCCACATCTTTATCTCTTAACTAGCTCCTTAGTTGGGTCAGAGAGATACTAAATGGAATAGATACTTGCCTTGCTGGCAGCTGACCCAGAGTTACTCAGGACTGCATAAAACCCCCCAGCAACACCAGGGGTAATTTCTGGTGGTGTAAAATGTGCCCTGGGGAAAGCTGTTGTAAATTGTATGACTGTAACTCAAACATGAACAAGTTAATATTTGAAAAATAAAACTTTGGGGCCCGGGAGATAGCACGGAGGTAAGGCGTTTGCCTTTCATGCAAAAGGTCATCGGTTCGAATCCCGGTGCCCCATATGGTCCCCCGTGCCTGCCAGGAGCAATTTCTGAGCATGGAGCCAGGAGTAACCCCTGAGCGCTGCCGGGTGTGACCCAAAAACAAAAAACAAAAAACAAACTTTGGGGCCAGAGAGAGAGCATGGAGGTAGAGCATTTGTCTTTCATGCAGAAGGACGGTGGTTTGAATCCGGCATCCCATACAGTCCCCCGAGCGTGCCAGGACTGATTTCTTTTTTTTTTTTTTTTTCTCTTTTGGCTTTTGGGCCACTCCCGGCAGTGCTCCGGGGTTATTCCTGGTTATCTGCTCAGAAATCGCTCCTGGCAGGCACAGGGGACCATATGGGACACCGGGATTCAGACCAACCAGCTTAGGTTCTGGATTGTCTGCTTGCAAGGCAATCGCTGCTGTGCTATCTCTCCGGTCCCCACCAGGAGTGATTTCTGAGCATAGAGCCAGGAATAACCCCTGAGCGCTGTCGGGTGTGACCCAAAAACAAAACAAACAAAACAAAACAAAAAGAAAAATTTTATGAACAATCTTGTAATCATGTGTTTAAAATTAAAAAATAAAAGAGTAATTTTTGAACACAGTGGGTTATGGTACTCACGCAAATCAATTGGCTTCAAAAACATGACTTTCTTCCTCTTTAGAAATTACTTTTTGGTGTTTTTTTTTCCCAGGGGGGAGACTACCAGAGCCATACCTTAGGGGCTCATGTGGTATCAGGGATGGAACCCGGGTGCCTACATGCAAAGCATAAGCTTAGTTTGTTGAGCCAACTCCCAACTCCCAACTCTCAGTTCTCTCTCTCTCTCTCTCTCTCTCTCTCTCTCTCTCTCTCTCTCTGTGTGCACACACGCACATATGTGTTCTCCCCAGTGTGCCTTTCCTGACAGCCATGCACGGTAATCATTTTAACAAATGTAATTTAATCTCATTTAATCCTCAGAACAAACTAATGAGGCAGGTGTTCATAATTGTTTATTTATGTACTTATTTTTGGACCTACCAAGCAGAACTCAGAGGACCTGGGGCCACTCCTGGTGATTTTCAATAAATCAGGTAATTCCTAGTTTATACTGCGAACTCAAAGGAATGAAATAACTCACCGAATCTGTTTGCTCATTTTTCCCTTGTCTCCTAAAGTCTGACCTACCCGTAGTTTCCCGATTCTTTTTTTTTTTTTTTTTTTTTTTTGGTTTTTCAGGCCACACCCGTTTGATGCTCAGGGGTTCCTCCTGGCTAAGCGCTCAGAAATTGCCCCTGGCCTGGGAGGACCATATGGGAAGCCTGGGGATCAACCGCGGTCTTTCCTTGGCTAGCGCTTGCAAGGCAGACACCTTACCTCTAGCGACACCCCGCTGGCCCCAGTTTCCAGTTTCTTTCCCTCTCCGAAGGAGCTTGGTTCAGGCTGAGATCGAATCATTCTTTTCAGACAGGTGAAGTCAACACTGCACTGTTATTCTACACAAATCAGTGCCACAGTCCTGTCTAAGGCTTCTCCACTTTTACTTGTTCTCTAAACAATTTTGTTTTATTTTGTTCTAGGGTCACACCTGCCAGTTCTCAGGGGTTACTCCTGGCTCCACTTTTAGGAATCTCAATTGGCATGTTTGAAGAGAATTTATGGGATGTTTGGAATTGAACCCGGTTCAGCTACATGCAAGGTACATGCAAGCTACATGCCCTGATCACTGTGCTATCTCTCTGTCCCCCAAGTAATTTTTTAAAAAGTAGAAAGAACACCATGTGAGTTTTTTTTTGGTTGTTGTTTGTTTTTTGGGCCACATTCAGTGACACTTAGTGGTTAATCCTGGCTATACACTCAGAAATCACTCCTGGCTTGGGGGACCAGGTCTGTTCTGGGCAGCCACATGCAAGTCAAATGCCCTACCACTGGGTTATCACTCCAGCCACCCATGTGAGTTTTTTTTTAATTTTATCCTATTGACGCATCATAATTTATGAAATTATTCATGATTGATTTCAGTCATATGATGTTCCAAAACTAATCTTTTTTTTTTGGGGGGTCACACCCGGCAGTGCTCAGGGGTTACTCCTGGCTCCATGCTCAGAAATTGCTCCTGGCAGGCACGGGGGACCATATGGGGCACCGGGATTCAAACCGATAATCTTTTGCATGAAAGGCAAACACCTTACCTCCATGCTATCTCCTGGGCCCCAACACTAATCTTTTTATCGGTGTCTGCTTCCCTCAACCAAAGTTCTATTTCCCCTCTTATTTTCCTATCCTGCTTTTTTAAGGCACTGTGACTTAAAATACTGTTGCTTATATGGTTTCATGCATAATTCTTTACCTCCTCCAGAGTGGTTACATCCCTTCACCATTGTTGAAGTGTTCCCTCCTTGTCTTACCTCCTCCATCCCAGTGGCAGTCTTGCTTTCTATTGAAGACCAGTTCTTATGTCCCTTGTTTCTATTGCTGTTGGGAATTTTTATTTCCCTACAATGTTTCTTTATATCCCACATATGAAAGAGATCATTCATTTTTTTTTTTTTTTTGGTTTTTGGGTCACACCCGGTGATGCTTGGGGGTTATTCCTGGCTATGTACTCAGAAGTCACTCCTGACTTGGGGGACCATAATGGAAACCACGGTTCGTCCTAGGCTAGCACAGGCAAGGCAGGCACTTTACCTCCAGCGCCACCGCCCGGCCCTGAGAGAGATCATTCTATGTCAGACTTTTTCCTTCTCACTATGTTTACTCAGCACAGTACTCTCCAGATACACCCAGGTAGCAGCAAATTGTATGATTTTTATCTTTTCTCATATCAAAATAGCATTCTAATGTGTACATGAACCATAGTTTCTGTACCCCGTCATTTAGGTGAAACCTAGGATTGAACTCTTTCCCCCCGGGCCTTCCACCCCAGGCTTTTTATTTTTTTAAATAATTTATTTATTTAAACACTGTGATTACAAACATAATTGTATTGTGTTTCAGTCATAACAAGAGTACTCCCCTTCACCGTGCAATCTTCCTATCAACAATGCCCCCATCTCTTCTCTCCCCACCTGTATTCGAGATAGGATTTCTACATCCCTCACTCACTGACATTTTTATGATAGTTCTCAGCATAGTTATTTCTCTAACTGCACTCATCACTCTTTGTGGTGAGCTTCATATCTAGAGCCAGTCCTTTTGACCCTCATCTACGGAAATTATTTCAATGTCTTTAATTTTTCTTAAAACCAATAGATGAGTGAGACTATTCTGTGTGTCTCTCTCTCTCCCTCTGACTTATTTCACTCAGCATAATAGATTCCATGTACATCCATGTATAGGAAAATTTCATGACTTCATCTCTCCTGACAGCTGCATAATATTCCATTGTGTATATATGTACCACAGTTCCTTTAGCCATTCATCTGTTGAAGAGCATCTTGGTTGTTTCCAGAGTCTGGCTATTGTAAATAGTACTGCAATGAATATGGGTGTGAGGAAGGGATTTTTGTATTGTATTTTTGTGTTCCTAGGGTATATCCCTAGGAGTGGTATAGCTGGGTCAAATGGGAGCTCAATTTCCAGTTTTTTTGAGGAATATCCATATATTTTTTCATAAGGGCTGGACTAGATGTTATTCCCACCAGCAATGAATGAGAGTTCCTTTCTCCCCACATCCCTGCCAGCATGATTGTTCTTGTTCTTTGTGATGTGTGCCAGTCTCTGTGGTATGAGATGGTACCTCATTGTAATTTTGATTTACATTTACCTGATGATTAGTGATGTGGAGCATTTTTTATGTGTCTTTTGGCCATTTGTATTTCTTCTTTGAGAAAGTGTCTGTTCATTTCTTGTTCCCATTTTTGATGGAGTCAGATATTTTTTTTCTTGTTAAATTCTGTCAGTAACTTGAATATCTTAGATATTAGTCCTTTATCTGATGGGCTTTGGGTGAATAGCTTCTCCCATTCTGTGGGTGGTTTTTGTATTCTAGAAATTATTTCCTTTGAGGTGCAGAAGCTTTTCAGCTTAATATAGTCCCATTTGTGTATCTCTGCTTCAACTTGTTTGGCGAGTGCTGTTTCTTTCTTGAAGATGCCTTTAGTTTCAATGTCCTCGAGTGTTTTACCTACGTGTTGTTCTATATACCTTATGGTTTCAGGTCTGATATCAAGGTCTTTAATCCATTTGCATTTGACCTTTGTCTGCATGGTGTTAGGTGGAGGTCTGAGTTCATTTTTTTGCAAGTGGCTAACCAATTTGCCAGCACCATTTGTTGAAGAGGCTTTCCTCACTCCATTTTACATTTCTTGCCCTTTTATCAAAGATTAATTGATTGTATATCTGGGGAGCATTCTCTGAATATTCTAGTTTATTCACTGATCTGAGGGTCTGTCTTTATTCTCATATCATGCTGTTTTAATGACTAATGCCTTGTAATACAATTTAAAGTTGGGGAAAGTAATACCTCCCACATTCCTTTTTCCAAGAGTTAATCTAGCTATTCTTGGGTGTTTATTGTTCCAGATGAACTTCAGGAGTGTTTGATCCACTTCTTTGAAGAATGTTATGGGTATCCTTAGAGGGATTGCATTAAATCTGTACAATTCCTTGGGGAGTATTGCCATTTTAATGGTGTTAATCCTCCCAATCCATGAGCCTCCATTTTTGTGTATCCTCCATTTTTGTGTATCCTCTCTTATTTCTTGAAGCAGGGTTTTAAAGTTTTCTTTCACATCTTTCTTTACATCTTTAGTTAAGTTGACTCCAAGATATTTTAGTTCGTGTGGCACTAATGTAAATGGAATTGTTTTTTGATATCCATTTCTTCTTTATCTTGGTGTATAAGAAGGCCGTTGATTTTTGTGTGTTAATTTTGTAGCTTGCCACATTGCTATATGAATCTATTGTTTCTAGAAGGTTTTTCTTTGTAGAGTCTTTGAGGTTTTCTAAATATAGTATCATGTCATCTGCAAACAGTGAGAGCTTTACTTCTTCCTTTCCTATCTGTATGCTCTTGGTTTCTTTTTCTTGCCTAATCGCTATGGCAAGAACTTCCACTATGTTAAATAGTAGTGGTGGGGGCCGGGCGGTGGCGCTGAAGGTAAGGTGCCTGCCTTGCCTGCGCTAACCTAGGACAGACCGCGGTTCGATCCCCCGGTTCCCCATATGGTCCCCCGTGCCTGCCAGGAGCGACTTCTGAGCGAATAGCCAGGAGTAACCCCTGAGTGTCACCAGGTGTGGCCCAAAAACCAAAAACCAAAAAAAAAATAGTAGTGGTGAAAGGAGACAATCTTATCATGTATTGGATTTTAGAAGAAAGACTTTTAGTTTATCTCCATTGAGAATAATATTTGCCATTGGCTTGTGGTAGATTGCCCCTACTATATTGAGAAAATTCCTTCTATTTCCATCTTGATGAGAGTTTTGTTTATCAAGAATGGATGTTGTACCTTATCAAATGCTTTTTCTGCATCTATTGATATGATCATATGGTTTTTCTTTTTCTTTTTTTTTTTGGTTGATATAGTGTATTATGTTGATTGATTTATGGAGGTTAAGCCATCCTTGCATTCCTGGATGAAACCTACTTGGTTGTGGTGAATGACCTTCTTGATGAGACACTGGATCCTGTTTGCCAGAATTTTGTTGAAGATCTTTGCATCTATGTTCATCAGGGATATTGGTCTGTAGTTTTCTTTTTTGCAGCATCTCTGTCTGGTTTTATTATCAAAGTGATGTTAACTTCATAAAAACTATTTGTGATTGTTCTTGATTCTTCAATTTCATGAAGAGCCTAAAGAGGATTGGTAGAAGTTCCTCTTGAAAGATTTGAAAGAATTCATTAGTGAATCCATCTGGATAATTTTGTTTTTGAGAAGACCTTGATGGCCATTTTAATTTCCTCAGAACTGATGGGTCTGTTTATATATGCAAGATCATCCTGACTTAATCATGGAAGACTAGAAGAGTCCAAGAATTTATCCATTTCCTCCAGGTTTTCATGTTCCATGGCATAGAGTTTCTCAAAGTAGTCTCTGATGATCCTTTGAATCTCTGCAGTGTCTTTGGTAATCTCCTCCTTTTCATTTCTAATATAGTGTATTAGATTTCTCTCTCTCCATTTCTTTGTGAGTTTTGCTAGTGGTTTATAGATCTTGTTTATTTTTTTTTTCAAAGAACCAACTTTTGCTTTCGTTGAGCTTTCATATTGTTTTTTTTTTTTTGGGCCACACCCGGTGACGCTCAGGGGTTACTCCTGGCTATTCGCTCAGAAGTCGCTCCTGGCAGGCACGGGGGACCATATGGGGAACCGGGGGATCGAACCACAGTCCATCCTAGGTTAGTGCAGGCACCTTACCTCCAGCGCCACCGCCCGGCCTCCTCATATTGCTTTTTGGGTTTCCATCTCATTGATTTCTGCTCTAAGTTTTATTATTTCCTCTGCCTACCTATTTTTGGTCCCTTTTGTTGGATATTTTTTAGTTCTGAAAGCTGTGCCATTAAGCTCTTTATATAGGCCCCTTCTTCCTTTTTGATGTGTGCTTGCAAGGCTATAAAATTTCCTCTTAGTACTGCTTTTGCTGTGTCCCATAAATTCTGACAATTTGGGGGCCGGGTGGTGGCGCTGGAGGTAAGGTGCCTGCCTTGCCTGCACTAACCTAGGACGGACCGCAGTTCGATCCCCTGGTTCCCCATATGGTCCCCTGTGCCTGCCAGGAGCAACTTCTGAGCGAATAGCCAGGAGTAACCCCTGAGCATCACCGGTGTGGCCCAAAAAACAAAACAAAACAAAAAAAATTTCTGACAATTTGTGCTTTCATTGTCATTTGTTTTCAGGAATGTCTTGGTTTCCTCTTTGATTTCATCTCTGACCCACTGGTTGTTCAGTAGTGGACTTTTTAGTTTTCAGGTGTTAAAGTTTTCTTCTGTATTTCTTTGTAGTTCACATCTAATTACAGTGTCTTGTGGTCAGTGAAGGTAGTTTGTACAATTTCTATCCTCGTGACTTTATGGATATATATATATATATATATATATTTGGTTTTTGGGCCACACCTAGTGACGTTCTGGGGTTACTGCTGGCTATGCTCTCAAAAGTCGCTCCTGGCAGGCACAGGGGACCATATGGGAAACTGGGGGAATCGAAGAATCGAACCGCGGTCTGTCCTAGGCTAGCGCAGGCAAAGAAGGCACCTTACCTCCAGCGCCACCGCCCAGCTGGAGATATGTTTTATGGGACAGCATGTGGGCTATCCTGGAGAATGACCCATATTCATTGAAGAAGCATGTGCATCCAGGTTTCTGGGGAAGAAGTGCCATATATATATATATATATATATATATATATATATATATATATACACACACACACATATATATACATATATATATATATCTACTAGTCCACTTTCTTCCATTTTTCTTTTCAGAGCTAATATGTTCTTGTTGGGTTTCAACCTGGTTGACCTATCAAGGGGTGTTAGGGCAATGTTGAGATCTCCCACTATTATTTGCTGGTATTGATATTTTCTTTCAGGTTTGTCAAGAGTTGTATTACATATTTTGCAGGTCTATCATTGGGTGCATTTATGTTTAGGAGTGTGAATTCTTTTTGTACATATCCTTTCATTAATACAAAATGACCACCTTGGGTCTTATAATTTTTCTGAGTCTAAAGTTTGTTTCATCTGATACTAATATAGCCACTCTGGCTTTTTTTGTTTTGTTTTTTGTTTTGTTTTTGGGTCACACCCGGCAGTGCTCAGGGGTTACTCCTGGCTCCATACTCAGAAATTGCTCCTGGCAGGCACGGGGGACCATATGGGGCACCGGGATTCGAACTGATGACCTTTTGCATGAAAGGCAAACGCCTTACCTCCATGCTATCTCCTGGGCCCCCACTCTGGCTTTTTAAAGGGTGCTGTTTGCTTGGATGATTTTCCTCTAGCCTTTGAATTTGAGTCTATGCTTGTTTTGATTATTCAGTTGTGTTTCCTGTAGGCAACAAAACTTTGGATTCAGCTTTCTGATCCATTTTGCCACCCTGTGTCTCTTAACAGGTGCATTTAGTCTATTGATGTTGAGAGAGATAATTGTCATGGGATTTAGTGTCATCTTAGTGTAGAATTTTGGTGTAACTGTTGCTTTTCTTGTGTTCATCAAGGAATTGTCATATAATTCTGATGTCTGAGAATTACTCCTGATGGGATTGGGGTACTGAACCCAAACCCTTGCATTTGGCTGCATCCTTATTCTTATAAGAAAGTTGTAGTGTTTGGGAGCCGGGAGGTGGCGCAGGAAGTAAGGTGCCTGCTGCCTTGCCTAGGACGGACCACGGTTCGATCCCCCGGTGCCTGCCAGGAGCGACTTCTGAGCGCTTAGCCAGGAGTAACCCCTGAGCGTCACTGGGTGTGGCCCAAAAACAAAAAAAAAAAAAAAAAAAGAAAGTTGTAGTGGGGGATGACTGGTTCTTTTTTTTTGTTTGTTTGTTTTGTTTTTGTTTTTGGGCCACACCCAGTGACGCTCAGGGGTTACTCCTGGCTATTCGCTCAGAAGTCGCTCCTGGCAGGCACAGGGGACCATATGGGGAACCGGGGGATCGAACCGCGGTCCGTCCTAGGTTAGCACAGGCACCTTACATCCAGCGCCACCGCCCGGCTCCAGGATGACTGGTTCTTGACTTAAGTGAGCATTGCTTGCAAGCGCTACTGTAGGACAGACCGTGGTTTGATCCCCTTGCGTCCCATATGGTCTCCCAAGCCAAGGAGGATTTCTGAGCGCATAGTCAGGAGTAGAACGCATAGCCAGGACTAACCCCTGAGCGTCAAACGGGTGTGGCCCCAAAACCAAAAAGCAAAAAAAAAAAAAAAATGAAAGGAAGAAAAATATACTACTTCTTGTTCAATTTGCCTAGTGTTAGCATACACATATCTCTTATTGCTGGGCATTTAGCACACTCTGATCTCTGGAACAAATGTGACACCCTATTTTAACAGCTTGCTTAGCAATTTTAGAAACTTAAGCACTGGTCTGCTCTAAACTTCAACCACAGAAGCTTGGTGTGGAGAAAGGCTTACGTAGCAAAGTATTTCTGCAGAAATCCTTGACAAAGCCAAATTAGAAACATCTGTTCAAGTGAGTTTATTGCCATGATATATATTATTGCCATGACAATCTATATATTGTCTCTATATAGCTACATGTAGATTTAAGGAGCTAGGCTATTGGAGAAAGAAATGAACACGTTTCGTTCAGTGAATGCTTTATCTTATTTTTTTTCTGTTGCTCTAACAGAAGGTTTGAATATTACATGAAAATAATTTATTTTCACAGTTATTTCAGTGACTATTGAGTTTAATCTTTAAATCATTTTACTATCCAACTATTCTTTACATATTTTTTTCTTTTGTTTTTGTTTTTGTTTTTGGGCCACACCCAGTGACGCTCAGGGGTTACTCCTGGCTATTTGCTCAGAAGTCGCTCCTGGCAGGTACAGGGACCATATGGGGAACCGGGGAATTGAACCGTGGTCCGCAGGCAAGGCAGGCACCTTACCTGCAGCGCCACCGCCCGGCCCCCTATTCTTTACATATTTTAATAGGAGGAGGTAATCTATTCTAAATTAAAAATGGCCTTTTTTCTTTTAAAATATATCCTACCCTCAATATTGTTGATTTATTTTAAATAGTGAAATGATGACAAAAAGAATGAAGAAAAACTGGGTATTTTTCCGGTCCCCAAAGTAAATTTTACTAGTAAGCAATTTTGGCAGAGAAATCCATTCTATTTAATAAGAAATTTGTAACAGCCCAGAAGCATTTTAGAAAAGTTGATAATGGGGGCTGGGCAGTGGCGCTGGAGGTAAGGTGCCTGCGCTAACCTAGGATGGACCGCGGTTCTATCCCCCGGTTCCCCATATGGTCCCCTGTGCCTGCCAGGAG
>PVKC010050417.1:0-10579 GCA_004027635.1 Crocidura indochinensis
TTTTATCTTTCTTTTTAAAATTGACTATAATTTGGTCGACTGAAACAATTTTATGGATTGGAACAGGTTTTTACTAAAGTGGTTTTTCATATTAAAGAAACCAATAAATTAAATAAAAAGTCAAGTATCTATTTTCTGTAGATGTATGTTTCTTACTCAAATAAATACAAAATTGTTCTTGAAAATATATAAAATAACAGGATCGAAATGGTGGCTCAAGCAGTAAGGCATCTGCTTTGCCTGCCCTAGCCTAGGACAGACTATGGTTCGATCCCCAGGTGTCTCATAGATCATTGTTTGGGACCCCCCAAGCAAGGAGCGATTTCTGAGCGCATAGGCAGGAGTAACTCCTAAATATCACTGGGTGTGGCCATAAAACCAATATATATAAAACCAACAATATGTAATAAACCAATATAATATATATTATTTTATATATATAAAATAATAATTGCATATGGCCAAATATGATTCAAGACAGAAAATATGCCTCAAATATGTGCACATATGGGTTCTTATTTAGCACTACAAAGCAAACAAAAATAAAATACAAAACAATGAAAATGCATTTTACCCCATTTTTATCCTCATTATTTTATGCCATTTTACCCCTATCACTTTAACCAAAAAAAGTTAAAAAATAAAATTTGGTTCAATATGCAGCCTAGACTTTACAAATTCTGCATTAGTGTCTGCAAAATAAATATACATATAAATAACATAAATATGCAAAATATGTTAATAGACATTATTATGGCATTTAACTATTGTAATGTAATTATGAGATCTTTGTATATAAATGAATCACTTGATCTAGTAATATCAAATTCTAACTCAAGAGGATAGCCTCTATTTTTTCGTTGATTTAACTAATCTATACCATTTTTATACCATTTTTATTTCAATATGTCAAATTAAAAGTTTTGATCCCAATTTAAAATCATAGTATATTCAGTAATGGTTAGCCATATATATAGTTTTTATATATATAGTACATATAATACATAGATGTATATATATATATATAATACTTAGCACTAGGAAATGAGTCCTTTTTATGATGGGACTATAAATTATGTAAACATTTGATTATCATAAAGACACAAGATGGCAGTACTAGTCCCTATGAGTTCTATGCATATGAAAATACATTTGAAAACTTGTAATGCTATGTTTCTAGTCAATATTTATAAATCTGCTCTCATTTCTATGCTTGATCTTCATAAGCTTTTAGTTTTTGAATAAAAATGCTAATTGATGTTATTATTCATCTCTAACCATCCATTTGTCCACCAGTCTATCATCCATCTATCACCTCCTAACTATATATTTATAATCATTGCTCTGAGTTCAGAAGTTTTTCCTCAGATGACTTGTATCCTCATCGAAATAAGTAGCAGTAGATCATCTTTGCATTAATTATATTTAACAGTATCATTATTAGTTAAAGCAGATGTGATACTTAAGATTTACTTTGCTATATCTTAATGACTAGTTATATTTAAAGTAAAAGATGTGTACATCATACTCTCCTTGTTCAGTGGTTAAATAAAGGTGAAAATAGGTTATGATTATTTTCTATATATTTAGAACATTGATATTTGTGACTGGTATAGGCAAATACTTTTACTATCATTTAGCAATTTAATTATTAATGCTAAGCAGTCTATTTCAAGAAATTCAGATATTTGATCCTACTTTATTAAAAATATTCAGGTATTAGATCTGCAACTTGCCATTTTCCACTCAATTTTAGTTTGGACTTTAAAAGATATGAAAACCATTTTTTAATAATAAGAATTGTAACATTTTACCCATGTATTCCTATTTATTTTTGTGGTCATTTGTTTTGTTTTGTTTTGTTTTTCGGGAAATATAGGCGTAGAATTTCTTCTATCTTAGCTCCTATACTGATACATAATGAACTGGGATGGCTTTATAAACAGCTACATTTTGTTTCTTAGAATTCTAGGGATTTCAATTCTAAAATCAAGAATAATCTAGTAATGTTTTTCTCTAATGGTGATATTGCTCTATGGTATTAACTTCCATGACAAACTTTCTCTTAGATTAGAAGTTACCCAGTCTATTGGCTTCATTATATTTAGATGTTTTTTGTACCTAGTAGTTATAAATTGTTGTCACCTGTTCTCCCTGAAATATAAATTCTGTATGTATAAGTGTCAAGTTTGTTATTAAATGGAGTAGAGTATTTGTCTTGAATATGTGATGCCATTGATACAATTATCAACAAAACAAAAAGTTTAAATAAGTTAAAATTCAGATGATCACTGGTTTCAGGCTGTCACAGAAACATAATTCTTAAGCATAAGTAGGTATAGTTTTCTAGGTTTTTCTAGGCGATTTTCAAAAAAATCAAGTGTTTGCATATATAGAATATAAAGGATAATAAGAGACTACTCTAATTTTGTTTACGCCTTTAAGTTGAATAACCTAGTAGAAATAAACATAATTGTAGAATTGTGTAAATGGTACTAGTAAACATATATATTTGTGGAATATAAAATTTTTATTTTTAGACACAAATACACATATATTATTCTGCCACTAGATATCTATCAAAAAATAAAGTGCCTGATAAGACTTGTACACAATTGTTTATAACAGTTTTATTCCTAATCGCTTAAAGCTAAATAGCCAGACTACTGCTTATATAGAAAATAATTTTTAAAATAAGTCCTTATTGCATAGTGACATTTTATAGCCTCTAGGCAGTATATCTTGATATATTCTGCAGAAATAGATGAAGCCTTTTTGAGGAGAACAGGCAATGAAGGATAAGTACTAGAAATAAAAATGTAAAGGAATGAGGAGCCAGAGTGGTGAAGCAGCGGTAGGGCGTTTGCTTCGCATGCGACTAACCTAGGAGGGACTGAGATTTGATCCCCCAGCATCCCATGTGGTCCACCAAGCCAGAAGCAATTTCTGAGCACATAGCCAGGAGTAACCTCTGAGTGTCAACAAAATCAAAAAACATATTATAAGGGAAATGAGAGAACAAATATTGTTAGGTTTACAACTTGGATTCTAATAAACAGAAAATTTTACAAAATAAACATTTAAATATGCAAGATTTTCTTAAAATGCATATATAGAGAAACTTTAATAATAATATTATTCTTTGATTGAAGAATTAATTTAAATGTTTCTTAGGTAAAAATAAAATAACATAAAACTCATTATTGGATCATTACTGGCTTTTAACTTCCTGTAGGTGAAACTATTCACGTGACTTGACAAATTCACTAATTTAGTAAAAGTGTGCTATAGACTGCTGTTAGGATAATAAAGAAAAGCAGCACAGAAAATCTCAAATATTTTTAATCTAATACCATTTGTTACAATGTTCATTTAAAAAATACAAAATCCCCATTAAAGTTGAATGAAATTAATTTTATCCCAGGACTTGGATTTGTTGTAGGGCATTTCTCTTAAAGTCTACATTTCCAAGAAGAACCCACTGAAGACAGTAACTGAAGACTTACTGTAATACTTATTCTTGAAGAGTTCACAACCTCACAGTTTTCACAGGACACAGGTCTTACTTGGTCTTCTTAGAGTTCTTCACTTTCTTTTTTGTGTTTGCACATTCTGTCAGTCTTTTTCTGCATTTATGCCATTTTATCTTCCTTTCTTTTGCTTTGATTTATATATTTAAATCCACATAATCAAGCTAATTTATTTTTCTATTCCTTTAGTTTTCAAGGACCCAGACTCAATATACTCTAGAAGGTTTTTCTAACTTCCAAGTTGGTTCAGTCATTTTTAAGTCGAAAAAAAAGTAATTCCATAGTTATCTTTGACACGTCTTCTCTTTATCCAATAATATCTCTATTCAAATCACTTTGACTTACACTTAACTTGTATTCAAAAATAGCAGGTAATAATAAAAAATAGTATACATATATAACTTTCCATAGGTATGGGTGCATGCTGCATACTGTTTTATTTATTTACTTATTTATTTATTTTGGGTCACACCAGGCTTTTGCTCAGGGGTTACTCCTGGCTCTGTGCTCAGAAATCGCCCCTGACAGGCACAGGCGACCATATAGGATGCCGGAATTCAAACCACTGTCTTTCTGCATGGAAGGCGAACGCCCTTCCTCCATGCTATCTCTCCGGCCCCTGCATACTGCTTTAAGTAAATTTTGTTACCTCTCCATAATAAATACTCTACACTTATAGAACACAAACATTTAAGTAAATTGATTAATCTATTGAGAATAAGAAGCCAATTATACTGTAAATACACTTACGGTACATATTGAAAAAATACTTGGTAAATAATTCAGAGAAGTTGGGAAGAATTTTTTATTTTTTTTTTACCTGAATTGGAGTACTCTAGCTCAAATAATTATTTTCAAGAAGTTGCTTTATATTTGAAATGTCATCATAGTCAAAGCTAGAAGTTTGAGAGGTACAGAGTTGAAGACCAAACAAAACTAAGAATGTGTTGATTTATGGACTTTGTTAGAGTTTAAGCGTTAACATTAAAACAAAGTTAAGATAGTGATCATGAAAATGTGTTTGAATTCAGAGGTTTTAATGCTATGCTTCAAGCATACACATTAAAAAATAACAAATGAACAATGGTTTTTGACAGTCTGACAAAGAAATCTTCATGCTAGCTTATTTAATTACAAACACAAATGATTGACTTGAAAAACCTGGTCTTAACAATTTAACCCTATATTTAAGAAAACATTACTGCCAAGAATAACTGTATCACCATCCCACCAAAAATCTCAGAAAAATCTCACAAAACTTTACTCCCAAAGTCTTCCTTTGGAATCAAGGCTACTAGAGGAAAGGTTAAAATCCATAAAAACAGAGAGTAGAGCAAAATGACCCTAATTCTGTGAAAACTTTGAAAAGATATGGAAGCTTTTTTTTAAAAGGTCATCATAATTCTCTGAATTGCAGGCATTTTCTCTTTAGGCAGTCTGCCAAAGCCCTTTGATACTTTCATGCCGGCGAAAGTAAGCTGCGTGTGCTACTTTTTGATGGTATCGCCCATGATAAACCTTAAATGGTTAGGGAGTTCATTTCAGATACAGATCTGAAGCTAACTTATCCAACTTATCTGGTCAGAAAATCTCCCTGTAAATCTTTCAAAAACAAGATGACTTGTGAGATTTTTTGTAATCCTGGTTTGTGTCTGTGGAGAAAATGTGACACGAACGGTTGTCTCCATGGTTTCAACTAAGAGTAAGAAATGCATGACCCTGGGAAATATAAATCCACATGCGAGCAGGTATACCAACTACTGACAGAATTCAAAAGTGAGAAGGGTTAAAGTGTGTGAGCCCAGGGACAATTAATGTCTTTTTTATTTCCACTTTCTTAACCAATTTCCTTTCACTAATACTATAATTTATAATAAAAATGTGCTCTATGAGATACTTCTAAACTCATACATATATGAGCTTCAGTGACTTGTTTATTTACTTTTTGTTTTGTGTTCAAAGGATTATATCTGACAGTGCTCAACAATTACTACTATCTCTCTCAGGGATCATTCCAGGTGGATTCCAGAGACCATATGAGTTTCCTGGAATCAATGATCTAACCCAGGTTAGCTGCTCCCACAGCAGACTCCCTACTTACAGTGCCCATAAGCTTCAGTGATTTAAGCAAATAAATGTCCAGTCTCAATAGCTAATGGTAAGACAAGAAATTTCAATACATGGAAATGTGTTGAGTATAAGTTCAATAAGTTGCATTTTTCTCTATCTATAAGATACTAGGAAAAGTTTTTGAAATATTAGTTTGCATATTTCACATCAAACTTGGATGCTTTAGATATATGAAAACATATTTAAATCTATGATTAAATTAATTAGAGATAACATTTATAATTATTATCAAATATTGTTATTATTCAAAGAATATAGAAACATAAACATGCTAATGCAACCCAGATCAAAGCATACCTTTAAGTCTCATTCTTATACCTAGGATTTATTATATAACTGTGTACTGATCATCGTCTTCCTGTCAGTCAAAACACTAAATCTCTTGACCTCAGTTTAGCCGTCTATAAAATGATGGTGTTGGAGAATATTATCTTGTGTCTTGTAACTGTAAAATTGTATTTTCTATATAATTTCTACATTTTATCTTTTACTTCCCCCTACTTACCATAATATCTTATAAATCAATAGCATTTTCTATATGCTTTCTAGACAATATATTATTTAGGAAAATAAACAAAATGCACAAAATAAAATTGTGCTTTTCTAAGCTCAATTTCATGAAAAATGGATACTGAAACTTAATATGATTTATATATTATCCACCCTCATACAGCTAGATAAGGATATAAAGGCTATTTTTTAGACAAATTTAAATAAAAAGATTGCCTTTGTGCATAATGTTCCGTTATTTGTATTTTAGTGTGCTTTAAAAATGTTCACCAAATGTTCTTCATAATTATGTATCTTGAATCAAGTATAATGGATAAACATAAATGATTTATATTATTAGATAATTTTAATGCTGTTTTAAGAAATACTAGTTAAACAAGATCATGACCCTATTACAGAAAAATAATAGAAAATAGCAAATTAACATAAATATAGCAACCCAATTCAACTATATTCTCCAAAGCTAGAGGTTTACTATTTAAAAAAATTAACTGTTAGTGTCAGGGAAATAGTTCAGCAGTTAAGTATTTGTCATTTATATGTGTGACCTTGTGCTTGTTTCCCTTTATCACAAAATAACTAAAAAGAAATAATATAAAATTAACAAGGTTAAAAATCTGTTTATTTTTGAGAAAATATTGCATTATGATTGAAACTATACAAAGCTACTTTATCATATTAAATTTATGTCAGAAGAAGAGCAAACAGATTGGTCTCACACATCTGCAGCATATAGAACAACTAGATGAGGATACACAATGTATAAAAATCATTGTCTAGATCACCCAAACACCCAGATTATAAAAGACGAAAAGGACATAGAAAAAAGGAAATTTAAGAGGGATATAAAAGGAAGAAGGAAAATAATGGAAGTAATGCGTCAAAGAAGTCTCATATATGAGTGATATAAAAATGGGATATAAATATATATACAAATCACAAAATCAACAACACTGAAAACAAGGTCTAAACTACCAGAACAAAACCTAAGGATATGCTAGACAAGGATGAAGGCTGGGGGGTTGGAGAGTTAGCACTGATGGTGGGATCAGTGTAAGACCATTGCATTTCTAAAATTCAACTAGTAATAACTTTGTAAATCATGATGCTTTATAATTTTAAAAAGAGAATACCTTCTTAAAGACTTGATATTAAAAGTTCAAAAGACATTGAAATTAGAAAATTATTTACTAATAGTGACATGTAGTGAAATATAAGAACATTGTATCTTGAACATCTAGCCAAATTTTGATAGCCAGTTAGTGAATTAAATAAATCAAAGTATCACTATGTCGCTGATATCTTTGGTAAGAGTCCTTCAGTGAGATTAAAAGAATAGGTATAAAACAACGCAGGATTTTTCAAACGAGCTTTTAAATGTAATGAATATAACAATTTAACAGTAAATAAAATTTCTCAGAAAACATACTTTTTTTGACTTTTTGTACATTTATCAATTTCATCTATCTTCAAACATTTATGCTCAAATATTTATGTAAAAGTAATTTAATAGATACTAGAAGCATAAGACATGCATAAGAGTATTAGAGCATAAGTCTTAGTTTTAATTTTACATTATGATCTTAATCCTTAACTTGCTTTTATACACATACATTCAAATTTCAAATTAAAAATAATTTTCTGAATTACATTATTTATGTTCACTGTAGAGAATATGAATTATAAAATAGATTTCAGAATATAAGTCACCACTGTAATATACTTTTTTAATTTCCAAATTTCTCAGGTACCTATTAAACAAAAAAATATCATCCAAAATGTAAGTGCTTAAATGAAAATATCTAATTTGGCCATTTTCCACATCAACTGAGTACAGCTACACTAATATGAGACCAGCACAAATTTTTATGAAAATGTCATGATTTTCTAGCTCAGATGTATAAAGTAAAATTGACCAGAGTCATTCCATGGATAGTGAATAATCAATAAGATTAACAATTTGTAAAATATTTGTACCTGCATTGGAATCCTTTATCATAAAGAGTTCATATATATACATGCATATACATATATCTCTATATATAATATTGATCACTTTGATTCTGAATTTTTCATAATGTAAATTTACTTATAAATGTTTTCTTAAATTTTATTTAGCAAGCAAATTTTATGCAATATTAAATTTAAATATTTAAATATAGAGATTATTTAAGATACTTATAGACTTCTAATATTTTGCTCTACGTGGCAAAATTTAAGAAGTAACTTACTTTTTGAAATCAAAATTGAAAGCAATGCTTATTTTGTCTTTGCAAAGCAAATTTCATATGTCTGTTAATGGTGCCCCAGTTTTCTTAAATTTCTCTACTAGTCTTTTACATTATTAATGCAACAGACAATTTCTATGTGTTAGGAATTTTATTAGACTTTAAATGAGTTTTTGAAAATAAATAACACTAATACATAATGTTGCCTCAGATTCCTTTCTAATATATGGACCACACCTAGTTGTGCTCACATATTTACTTCTGGCTTTGTGCCTAGGGGTCAGTCCTGATAGTCAGGAATCAAGCATGTATTAAAAACAACAACAACTTTATTTATTTATTGGTTGGTTCTTGGGCCACATCCAGCAGTGCCTAGTGGTTACTTCTGGCCCTGTACTCAGAAATTGCCCCTGGCAGTTTGGGGGACCATGTGGAATGCAGGAAATCGAGCAGGGTCCCTCCCAGGTCTGTAGCATGCAAGGCAAATGCCCTACGGCAGTGCTATCTCTCCAGCCCCCAAGCATGAATATTTTGTGTATAAGCAAAGAGCCTTAGAGCTTTAACAATATTTTTAGAGAGAGACTTGATATTATTTGCAAGTGCTTTTAACATACAGAATACTTTGAAAAACAAACTACTGTGGTTTTCTCTTTTATTTATGTTTGCACATTATTATTTAATTTGTTCAACTATTTTAATATTTTATAATACCTATATTATTTCTTCATTTGTATTTTGTCTATTGTTTCTAAACTTTATAATTTTTTTTCTGGATTTTGTTATCATTTAAAATGTTTTTCCATTTTCCCCATTTTTCTGGACCTATGCAAACAACGACGATTGCCACTATTACATCTTTACAATATATTTTATTACTCTTATCCTTTAAGGAAAAAAATACAACTTACTGAACTTAAAAACAAATAACTGTAGTAGAATGCCTGTCTCGAATACAGGGGGTAATGTTACACTGGTGAAGGGGGGTGTTCTGGTTATGACTGTAACCCAACTATGATCATGTTACTTAAATCAAAAATATATTGAAAAGAATAAAAATATTTTCATTTCAACATTTTTTGGGCCACACCCTGACTGTCTGCTCAGAAATAGCTCTTGGCAGGCACGGGGGAGCATATGGGACACCTGGATTCGAACCAACCATCTTTGGTCCTGGATCGGCTGCTTGCAAGGCAAACGCTACTGGGCTATTTCTCCGGGCCCTGATTTCAACATTTCAATGTAAAATAATTCCTTTTATAGAATTTGGGTAAGGCACTTTTCTTGCACATAGCAGACCCAGATTTGATCCCGAGGACGTAATATCCCTAAGGCCACCAGAAGTAAACTGGAAGCATAGAGCCAAGAGTAAACTGCCCAGAGCACCACTGGGAAAAAAGCCCCCCAAACAAACAAACAAACAAACAAAATCTAAATTAATTCTCCCACACAAATGTTAAACTATTTTGCATTGACATATTTTGTGTGTTCCATTTTACATTTTTGAATAAAGATGTTTTATTTCCTTAACAAATATATTTGAAAATTATTCCTTAAACTTTAATATATAACTACATTTATGATTTTGATTTACTATTATGTTCAAGATGTTTTGGTTTTGCTTGTATTTATAAAGGAATACATATATATGTGTATATATATATACACACATAATATCAGTTTACTAATATTGAAGTCTTCCATTATAGCTCTGATATGTATTCTATTTCTATGGAGCACATAATTTTATAGAATTGTTGACACATAGAAAGGGCTTCAGGTTATAGTTTGTTAAATACATTTTTATATCTTCTATATTTTTTAATTTTACATTATTGATGTATATTTAAAAACATAAATAAACAGGTTATGTCACCACATAAATTATGATTTGAAACATAGCATTTAAATTTAGTTTGTTTAATTTTTCTATTGCTTGTCTTTGTAACATTGGTCTATATTAAATATCGTAGCTCTTCTGGTATCTTATATACTGTCATATAGATTATGATGGTAAATCATTAACTGGTCCAAAATTTTGTCTCTCCAGATTTATAACCTTGGCTTTCTTCCCAGTCATAATCTCATGTTTCTGTTTTGACTTAATTTCATTACAGATATTCCATTATAAAACAATGCTTCTTTTTCTATTATATACTGTAGCTTCTTTTCATGTTTTTTTTT
>PVKC010050418.1:0-10579 GCA_004027635.1 Crocidura indochinensis
AAGAAAAGGCATGTGTGCAATGTCAGCAACAATGATAAAGAGGGCAGGAAGGAAGAGGAGGTACATAAAAATTATCGGAGACATAACTCCATGATAGAGTTCATGTCTCAAATGTAGGAGTCCCGAGTTCAATTCCTGACACCACAGTCAATTAATCAATACAATCTGTTTTCGAAGAAATTAAAATTTTAGTTTTATGGGGCCGAGAGATAGCACAGCAGCGTTTGCCTTGCAAGCAGTCGACCCAAGGCCTAAGGTGGTTGGTTCGAATCCCGGCATCCCATATGGTCCCCGTGCCTGTCAGGAGCTATTTCTGAGCAGATAGCCAAGAGTAACTCCTGAGCACTGCTGGGTATGCCCCCCCCAAAAAATTTTTTTTAGTTTTATGTCACAGAATTCTTCCTTCCTACCTTCCTTCTTTCCTTGCCCTTCTTCCTTCTTTCCCTCATTCCCTTTTTCCTTTTTCTTCCCTTCTTTCTTTTCTTTTTTGGTTTTGGACTACGTCTAGAGGTACTCGGGGCTTAGAGCTGGCCCTGCACTTAGGTATCACTCCTGGTAGGGATTAGGGGATTTAAAATGTGATTGGAATGGAATCCAAGTTGGCCCAATGCAAGGCAACCATCCTGCATGCTGTACCACTCTACCCACTGTACCCACTGCCCGTTCTACTCCACTCCCCACCGATTTCAATGTTGTAAGTTAGAACAGTGCTATAGTTAAGGTAATGTCTCAAGAAAATTGAACTGGTGACAAATAACCCTCCACTGAGAGGTTATTGCAGTGAAATAAATGTAAACCAGAAATTATTTTTGTATGAAAATAAAGTCAAAAGGAAAAGGAAGGCAAACAATCAAGAGCTATTTTATAAGAGAAGTTATTATTAACTGGACAGAGGGAAACAATTCGGTGATAAACTGGACAGAGGAAATTAACTCAAACTAGAAGTCAAAGAAAATTAAATAGATTTTGAATCTAGAAAACTCATACAGCTCAAGAAACAGAAATAGATGAATTCCTAAGTAGTGTTAGGTGTGGCAGCTAAGTTCATCCTGCGACTATTCATTCTGCCTTTTCTCCCACAAATCCAATGCAAGTCCATGCACCACGTTTTAAAAAGCAAACTTTAGGGGAATTGGGACAGTCCCTCATAGTAAAAACTATAACTCTGAGGAAACCTGCCAAACTCACCTATTTTCATTTAAGGAACTGAAACAAGTTGTGAACACCTGGAGAAACAAAATCTTAGTGCATAAAAACTCTAAAAAGAAGGCATAAAGCATTCACTTATGGTCCATTCAGAATGTTTTTATGTGCTGAATTTGATTTCTTTTGTCTATTATCAGCTCTGCAGCACAGACCTGATGGTCTGGCCCAGGGATTGACCACTAATTCTAGGGGCCTCCAGTGCTACAATCTAGAAGTGCTTGGGCGGGGGAATGTTTGGTGCCTGGGATTAAACCCAGGGCCTCACTCATACAAGTTATATATTCTAACACCTGAGCCACACTCATAGCCTTATACTAAGTTCTTTAAAGAAGGAGGCTGGCTAGAAACTGAATAGCCTAGGAAACAGGAAATAATACAAAGGTCCTAATAAGATTAAGATCTTGTGCTACCATGAGTAGGAGAATTAGAAAATAGAAAATTATAAGAAGAGTAATCTTAAAAAACAGATCAATCTTTCTAAATTATTAGAAAGGCTTAAATTATATCTAATACTTGTTTATATATTTTACCTACTAAACTGGTATTAGAGACACATATAATTTTAACTAATTATCTGTTTTAAATATACCTTCAGATATTCATAGCAAACTGTCACAAACTCAAATAAATTTAGTTTGAGACTCAAAGTATATTAAACTTTGCTTTGGACATTTAAGATGGAAAATTTTAATTTTAATAACATATACACATTTATTTTTATGAAATGCTTATTAAAGTTATAGATTCATATTTTAAATCATAAAATGACCTTTTATGCTACTTAGTATATTTTGAATATACATTTTGGTCTTAGACTTTTGAGTGTATCTAAAAAAATCAGACAATTTAAAAATTAATTAAGTAGCCTTAAAGGCCATCTAATTCTGAGTTCTTTTTAACTACTTTTAAGTTCTTTTGAAGTTTTAAGTTTAAAATTTTTATTTTATAGCTTAGGAAAATGGATACAAATATATCACTAAAGTGCCCAAGACCCTCCACTCCTATCCTATGTCATTCTAGTTCAATTCTTTCTTCTGATTCACCCTCTTCTCCCAACACTTTGTAGTCTCAGTTTTGTAGTCCAAGGTTTGGCCTTGGTTTTTTGATATGATCCTGGTCATATCACTTCTCTAAGTTGTTGATAAGTGTTATCTATGCAAATAAAAATTAAGCTTAAATATTTGTTGAATTAATGATTAACTACTTACCAGATGTCCAGTATGTGCTAGGCACTAGGAATACAAAGGACAAATGGTATTTGAGCATCAAAGAACTGACAGACAAGTGGGACCATGAAACTGTCATTCCAACATAAAGTAATTATTGCTGAAATAGTAAAGACAGAATACAATAGAGCGTAGAATCATTTCTCTTACCTTGCTGAGCCCAGAAGACCTCCTCTGTCAATTATAATATTACACTTTGCCATCAAGATCTTTCAAAGACAGTTTATAACCAAAGTCTCCTCAAATCTATCATGAACATAGTTTCTTTATCTATAAATCTGATTCCTCCTTTCACTCCCAACTATCATCAGGCTGACGACAGGAATAGATAAAATCTCATTTCCGCCACTGTCCTTACTTTCCATCTGTCATTTACACCAGAACACTTTCATAATTCTGAAACCACAAATGAAAATTCACTGTCTCCGTGAACTCATGTTGTAGGAAATAGACAGTGGAAGTGTTTTTCTAACTACATCCTTCCAACATTTGCGCTCCAGTAAGAATCACTTGATAGCCCGGAGAGATAGCACAGTGGCGTTTGCCTTGCAAGCAGCAGATCCAGAACCTAAGGTGGTTGGTTCGAATCCCGGTGTCCCATTTGGTCCCCCGTGTCTGCCAGGAGCGATTTCTGAGCAGATAGCCAGGAATAACCCCTGAGCACTGCCGGGAGTGGCCCAAAAACCAAAAAAAACAACAACAACAACAACAAAAAAAAGAATCACTTGATAATCCATAAGTTTACCTCTCAACATTGTACACGATGGATTGGGGAAAGTGCAAGACTGAAAGCAGGAATGTCAGTAAGAAAAACATTTGTTATAATAATGAGGAAAGAGGAGCCAGAGAGATAGTATGGAGGCAGGGCGTTTGCCTAGAATGCAGAAGGATGGTGGTTTGAATCCCGGCATCCCATGTGGTCCCCCGAGCCTGCCAGGAGCAATTTCTGAGTGTAGAGCCAGGTGTAACCGCTGAGCACTGCTGGGTGTGACCCAAAAATAAAAAAAAAATGGGGAGAGAGAATAAGTGCAAGTGCTTGAATTCAGGCAGAGACTGGCAAACAAGTAAGGAGAACAGAGCAAGTATTTTAATTGTAGTTTCATCCAGAAATATAAGAACTCCAGGAGAGGGAGATTTCTCCTATAGTCAAAATAAATCCAATTATTATAATGCCCCCCTTTTCTCATTCTTGCTTCCCTTCCTCTTGTTTTAACAGTCTCTTGATTTTGTTTTGGGTAATCCTATCTACTCTAAATGCCACATGCTTCTTTCAGTAAGTCTTAGGAATCTCATTTTTGAGCTAAAGATAGATTTAGGAAAGGGCAAATAATATAACATTGACGAATGTAACAGGGGAGGAAATTTGATGGAAGAGATTCTTGAATAAATACACCCATAAAAAGAGATATCTGTGCTTAGGGATGAGACTCATTGGTAAAGAATATGCTTTGCATATATGAGGTCCTGCGTTTTGTTCCTAGCATTGCAAATAAAATAACACAAAACAAAAGCCATCTTTTAGTAAAATAAAGTGGTTTTATTTGTTTTTGTTTTGGGGTCACACCCTGTTTTCAGCTCAGTGCTCACCCAAGTTCTCAGGGGACCATGCTACCTGGACCATCTACTAAATCCAGGCCTCCAAAAGCAAATAATACATTCTAGTATCTTTTACATTGGGTATAGTGGTGATGGCATTGGGCATATCCATAATGCTCAGGTATCAAAAAGGAGAGAGCCTTATGTAAAGCAAGTGCCTTAACTCCTTTACTATATTTCTCATAAACTGTAATATTTTTAAATTATCCCAAAACAAATTATTTTAAAAGAGACTCAGGAATTCATTAGACTTTGTTCGATTTACAAATAACAAATGAACTAACGAGATCACAATAAGAAGCATGAGTTGAACTTAAAGCCAACCTCCAGAAGAGATCAGAACACAAAGACCTACAAGGAATTTTAATTGCTGATCACCAGGTGAGCTGCTAAAACTTAGAACTATTGTACCTCGGGTTTGTTTGATAATATAATCAATGTTCTTTATGATTCAGGTCAGCTGAACAAAGGTTACTGCTATTTGCTACCCCAAAATAATTTGAGATATTTTGAAAAACTCCTAAAAGAGAAAATCCTACCCACATTTATAATCAGTTGGAGATAAGTCCTTTTGGTTTTAAGATCCTCAGTGGTCTCAAAGATTGCCCCATGCAATTAACCATTGAGAAAGAACGCAGACCCATCAAGATCTTAGCTCCTAGGAAATGGTTTTTACTAACGTCTGTATTGCTTAAAATGGACATTTAATCCTATGTCTGTATTGAGATGGTATTTTAACTTTCACTTCCTGTATTATACTTACCATTGCGTACTGTATTTAAGACCACTGAAAAGTTCAGAAATAGAACAGTGTGTTGGCCAAAATGGAAGTGTACTACTACAAAGCCCTTTGACAAAGAGTACAGGAAATAAAAAATCAACCAAACAGGAAGTAGACAGAATAGAACAGAGCAGTCAGAAATATTTAAATCTGGTACAAGAATTAATCTATTTACAGTGCACACATTAAATATCAAACAAAATAGCAAGAACTGAAATCTTTGATTTGTAAAATTTTAAGGGAATTAAAAGTTTTTGTTTGTTTTTGTTTTGGGCCCATATCCTGGCTCTGCACTCAGTGTTCACTCCTGGTGGTGCAAAGGGACCATATGGGGTACTGTGACTGAATCTGGGTTTGTTGCATGCAAGGCAAGCACCCTGTTATGTTTAACTCAAAGAATGTTTTTCTTTTTCTGGGGGGGGCACACCTAGTGACGCTCAGGGGTTACTCCTGGCTATGCACTCAGAAATCACTCCTGGCTTGAGGGACCATATGGGACACCAGGTCCTAGGACGAGATCCGTCCTAGGACGAGATCTGTCCTAGGCTAGTGCCAGCAAGGCAAACACCTTACCATTCTGCACCAACGCTCCGGCCCCTCAAAGAATATTTTTCTGAAAATTTCTTGGCTCTCCTGCTGTAGGTGAATTCTGTGTCTGACTCTTGGAATCTGGCCTAAACTTTAGTGACAGCTTGATCAGCAGTAGTACATGGCAGAAGTGACATGGTATGACTTTCCAGCCTAGATCATAAAAGGTGGGATACATTCTACCTGCTTTGCTGACTCCTGCTTTAGATGCAAGAGTCATCATGGAAGTCACCACCCTGAGACCCTGTGAGAATTTTAAGGAAGGCAAACTACAGGATAGGGAGAAATGTGGAGACAAAGCTCACTCTTGCTCCTTGCTCTGTCTCCAGTCAGAGGATGCCAAACTAGAACCAATCATGGCGCATTTCCTGAATTCCCGACCCACAGAACCATTGGAAACAATATTGACATTGTTGTTGTGTTAAGACAATCACCTTCGGGATGGTTTGTTATGTAACAAAGATAACTGGAAGAATAGATGAGTGACTGAAATGCTATTGGCCCTTGATAAATGAGGCAAGAACCCAAGGACCCATTAGAAGTCATTATGGCTAATTATGATACAATTAAGAAACAAGGTGAATCGGTGATTTCCAGTCAGAGGTGTTAACAATAATAAACGCAAATAGTTTATTGGTGACATCAAGTCAGAGTTGAAAAGAAAAACAAACGGGCTGGAGAGATAGTACAGTGTTTACATACAGTTCCCAGGACCCCACCTGAAGTAATTCCTAAGCACAGAGCCTTGAGCACAGCCAGGTAGTACCTCAAAACCACAAAAACCGAAGAAAATACAACAAACTTTTTTTGAGCACCCATTGGGTTAGCCCTGATGGTTTTGACAGCACAGGCTGAGTAGCTGCCAGACCCAGCTGGTTGAGTAGCTTGGGACAGCCTCCAGACCTCCTGAGCACTGCTTGAGAGGCCAACAAAACAAAGCAAATGAAATACTTTAAAATAGTATACCATACTTCTGAAGAAAAAAGTATAAATAATTCTATTTTTTTTTACCACTTTTTCTTCTTCTTTCATAGGTTCATATTATCAACAAACTAACAATACTGGGGCTCGGAGGGTAAAGCAATAGTACAAGCAAGACACTTGCCTTGCACAGTTAACCTAGGTTTGAGTCCCTAAACCTGTTCCTCTGCTTTGCAGGAGTGAGCGCTGAGTGCAGGGCTAGGAATAAGTTCTGAGCACCACAGGGCTGAGGACATCATCCTCAGGCCCTAGCACTGAGCTGTTTGAGGCCCTTAGAGCAATGTTTGGAAGTATCCCCAAAACAGTTTTGTTCAGAAGGCAAAACTGGGTTTTTTAATATCTTTCCAATGAATATAACCTATTGGCCTCTCACTGTTTACCTTCCTATTGCAGAAAGGAGGCCCAGTCAGATTGCTTCTCAGAAGAGAGATCTGGGGGCGGCTGCAAAGTCTAGGGATCCAGAAAAGAGGGGAGAGGAGAGACTCCCTAGTTATCTGTGAGCCACTTCCCCTGGTATTTTAGCAGGAAGCAAAAGGTGCTCTTGAAGAGATAATTGAAGGGAATTAGCAAAAGGATTATTTGTAGAGGTGTGTTGAGGGCAAGAGATATAGAAGCATCCGGGGAACTCCTTACCAGAATGTACTAGGAGGGACAAGGCAGGGTGCTCTTACAGGAACACATCAGAAGCTGTTGCGTAGAAAGAGGCACTGCCCAACTGGAATGTGGCTGGGAAAAGGAACCCCTGGAGGAATAGCAATAGGGTTTATCCCCTGTTCTCTAATCCCCTTCCAACTTCTGAACTGTCTCTGAAAAACAAGACCATGAGTACCAGGAAATACAGTCTATAGTTGTCAATCTGGCCATGGCATAGACTGGACAGGAAAAGGGTGGGGAATGGGAATGAGAGCAGAACCAGTTGGTAAGGGCTGTATTAGAGAGGGCAAAGTGTCACCACAGCCCGAGCAGTGAATTTCCTGAGAGGGGCAACAACCAGCTCTTGTCTTACTGCCTCCTTTATGAAGCTAACCTCATCTCCCCAGCCCCTGCTACCCTATGAGTGCCTCCTACAGCCATTTGATGGGGAAGTTCAGCTTTTTTCCCCCAGAAGGTTAAAAAATGGGAACTGAACAGTTCTTTGGTTGAACACTGACTCTTCACTGCACCCCAGGGTAAAAAACACTTACTAAGCTCTTTTTTACCTCTTATTTGCTCAGTGATTGTCCAACCAGTTTACTAGATTATGCAGTGGTATCAAATGATAGTATTAATGTTTCTCTAAGATGCTGTTTGACAATGATGCAACACCAATTAAATTGGAAGTCCCAAATAGCTTGTTGATGAGTTACATGTATTACAACAAATGAAAATATTCCATTGGTTCTCTGAAGTAAATTTTCTGTTCACATTGTAATGTCTCTGAGATGGAAATCTGATGTCAGTCACAGCTGGGTAACAGTGGGCATTCTGGCAGATAGCAGACCACTGCAGCTAGTCTTTCTCACCAGTGCTCTTAATGGCAAAGAAGGTGACAATGACCAGCCAGGCCACGGAGCTATAAAGTGGTTCAGCCTTGGAAACTGAGTCACTTTGTAGTGGTTGTGGGTGAAAGGAGAATGGAAGAAGTGGAATGAACAGTTTTGGACCAGGTAGCTTCTTGGTCTGATGCCAATGTGTCAAAATGGGTAGTATTGATGGTTGCATCATTTTGTGAATTTATCATTGAATCATTCACTTTAAAAAGGGTGAAATTTGGGGCATTTGATTTGTATGCAGTTGATACTAGTTCTATCCTTGGTACCACATATGCTCCCCAAAGCACCACTAGGAGTGATTCCTGAATAAAGAGCCAGGAGTAAGCCCGGAGGGCTTCCAGAGCAAATACTAAAAGGGTAATCCTCAGGGATATGCAGATCAAAACAACAATGAGATATCATCTTCCACCACAGAGACTGGCACACATCACAAAGAACAAGAACAACCAGTGCTGGTGTGGATGTAGGGAGAAAGGGACTCCTATTCACTGCTGGTGGGAATGTCAGTTCATCTGCCTTTTTGAAGAACAATGTGAGTACTTCTCAAAAACACTAGAAATTGGCTTCCATATAATCCATAAATAGCACTCCTAGGGATATATATACCCTAGGAACCCAAAAATGCCATGCAGAAAAGCCTTTTGCATTTCTCTGTTCATTGCAGCACTATTTACAATAGCCAGAACCTGGAAACAACCCAAGTGCCTGAGAACAGATGAGTGGTTAAAGAAATTGTGGTATATCTACACAATGGAATCCTATGCAGTTGTTAGGAAAATGAAGTCATGAAATCTGTTTATACATGGATGGATATGGAGATTATTATACTGAGTGAAATGAGTCAGAGTGAGAGAAATAGACATAGAATAATAATACACATTTGTGGAATATAATGGAAAAGGAGGGCCAGAGGGATAGCACAGCAGTAGGGTGTTTGCCTTGCACTCTTCCAATTCCAGAACGGGCATCCAATATGATCCCTTGAGCCTGCCAGGAGTGATTCCTGTGTATTGCCAGATGTGACCCCCCAAAAAAAGTGAAAATAAAAATAAAAATAAATAATATGGAAACAATATCCAGAGACAAGAGAGATGAGGGCCAGGAAGACCATTCCATGGTAGGAAGCTTGCCACAAAGAGTGGAACAGTGAGTGCAGTTAGGATAGTGAAGTGTCCACTATAACAATGATAGTTGGAACTGATCACTCTGGACACAAACTTGTTGCTGAAAGGGGATATAGTGATATGAGGTACCCCTTCATTAACAATAGTACAAACCACTTCTTTGTAAGAAAGAGGTAAAGTAGCTGCCCAGAGGCAGGCAGAGGGGAAGGTAAGAGGGAAACTGGGGACATTGGTACTGGGAAATATGCTCTCGTGAAGGAAGTTTACATTATATGACTAAAACTCAATCATGAACACTTTGTAACCATGATGCTTTAATTAGTTAATTAATTAATTTTTAAAAGGATGTGTGTTAGCTCATAGTGCAATGTTAAAAAATAAGTACAAGGGGCCCGGCGGTGGCGCTGGAGGTAAGGTGCCTGCCTTGCCTGAGCTAGCCTAGGACCGACCGCGGTTCCATCCCCCGCTTTCCCATATAGTCCCCCAAGCCAGGAGAGACTTCTGAGCGCATAGCCAGGAGTAACCCATGAGTGTCACCAGGGTGGCCCAAAAACCAAAAACCAAAAAAAAAAAAAAAGGAAGTACAAATTTCTGTGCTATTCCTGTCACAATTATAAAAAATAAGAGAGTTTTATAGTATGTGAACTACATCATAATTTTAAAATTGATTCAAGAGTCAGAGAGATGATTGGTATCATAGGATTAAGATGCTTGCCTTGGGGCCCAGGAGATAGCATGGAGGTAAGGCGTTTGCCTTTCATGCAAAAGGTCATCGGTTCGAATCCCGGTGCCCCATATGGTCCCCCGTGCCTGCCAGGAGCAATTTCTGACCTGTGTTTTCTTCCAGGAACTAAATATGGCCCCTCAATGCTGCTGAGTTAGTTAGGAGCTAGTCCTAAATACAGTCAAGTGTGACCCCAGATAAAAACCAAAACCAAACCAATAAACCAATATTTTAAAATGAAGTCCTTTTGTAATGCCATATAAAATGGAAATCTTATTTATTAAATTAAACTCTGTATTCTGAATATGCTATAACTCATGCCTCTTAAGGGGAAAAAGTAAAGTGCTATTCTATAAATAAGTTTTTTAAGCTAAAAACAAATGTGAATCAGAATAGTCAGGTTCTGAATATAAAAATTTGCTAAGAATACTTTAAGCTATTTTGCTCATATTTTCCTTTTCATGTATATACAAGTACAACATACGATAAAAAAAATCTGTCTCGATAGTTCTAAAAAGCTACCTAAATAAGAGATATTTTAAAGTGACAAACACATTGTCGGTTTCATTGGCAACTTTTCCTTCCTTGGCAAGCATTAGATTTTAGGGGATACCATATTCCCAGGGAAAAAGCAGAGCCCCCAATTAAAATTTCTTGGCTTCTGAAGACCTTGTTCTCCTTCACCCACTCGCTTGCTGTTCAGTCTCATCTCGGATTCTCCCTTATCACCTGGAGTGTGAGGTTCTTCAGCAGCAGCTGCCAAGTTCTTTCTATGTTCCTCTTCTCACATCGAAAGGTTTACAGGAAAGAAAAAAAAAAAA
>PVKC010050419.1:0-10582 GCA_004027635.1 Crocidura indochinensis
AAAAAAAAAAAAAAGAAACATCTTGAAACCAATGGTTATAGATACGTTTCTTCGAACAAATACGGCCACATGCCCACTTCAGTAAGGAGTCGGTTGCCTCTGCAGTGGCCCATGGTTCGTTCTGCTGACACAAGCGCAGTTCGAAAGGGCTCCTCTACTTAGAGAAACCATTTCCCCTAGCACCAAGATTGTGCCTGTGAGAGAAATTCCGCTTCCTGCCACTTTGATCCACGAAATTAGTCCAGTTCTTTCTTCATTTTTTGGGTTTTGGTTTTCGGGCCACACCCGGCAGTGCTCAGGGGTTACTCCTGGCTGTCTGCTCAGAAATAGCTCCTGGCAGGCACGGGGGACCATATGGGACACCGGGATTCGAACCAACCGCCTTTGGTCCTGGATCGACTGCTTGCAAGACAAATGCCGCTGTACTATCTCTCCGGGCCCAGTCCAGTTCTTTTTATTTCTTTTAATATACATCTTTATTTAAGCACCATGATTACAATCATGATTGTAGTTGGGTTTCCGTCATAAACAGGACAACCCCCTCCACCAGTACAACATCCCACCATGAGCCTCTGGGACCCCAAGGGACTAGTCCGCTGACCTCAAAGACTTATTTTTTGTTTTGGTTTGGTTTTGTTTTGTTTTCTGGGTCACACCCGGCAGCGCTCAGGGGTTCCTCCTGGCTCCAGGCTCAGAAGTCGCCTCTGGCAGACACAGAGGACCATATGGGGATGCCGGGATTCCAAGCACCGTCCTTGTGCATGCAAGGCAAACGCCCTACCGCTGTACTATCTCTCCGGCCCCTCAAAGACTACTTTTGAAGACAAAGACGCAGTTCTCGCCGTGGCCCCGGGAGAGTGGGAGCAGGCTTTGCATGCTGCTTTCCAGCTCGCCCGTCTCGGGCCCCCTTCCCGGTGGATCGCGGCCCTCGAAGACGAGACGCGACGCCTTGCAAACCATGCGTGGCAGATCACCTTCCCCGTGCTGCCTCCGCCGGCCGAGAGAGTTGTCCAGGCTCCACGCCGCCCGCCGCCCCGGGTTGACAACTCACCCGCTTCTGCTGCGAGTCCACCCAGTACACGCCGCCGCCGCCGCCGCCGCCGGGCTCCTTGTGCCGCAGCCGGCCGCACTTGGTCACCAGCAGCCGGTCGCCGCAGCGCCGCAAGCCCGGCCCGCACACCACGCGCACTCGGGAGCGCGTCCCGGGAGTCAGTCGCAGCGGCCGCTCCCCCGCCGCCCCCGGGCCCTCGGCGTCCGCCTGCTCCGGGAGCAGCAGCTCCTCGCCCGGGAGCACCACCTGGCCCAGCAGCGTTCGCGCCGCCCGCGCCCTGCCCACCGCGGAGGACTCGGCGACCACCCGCTCCGCGTCCACGGCCGCCATCGCCGGCGTCCCAGAGCTGGCGGGCTCCACGTTTCCGCTTCCGCCACCGCGGCCAATCGCCGGCCCGCCCAGGCACTTCCGCTTCCTGTATATGGGAGTTCCGTTTCCGGTGGCGCTGGTGGGTCTTCTTTCCTGGAGCTTGTGCTGGAGTCAGATCTGGAGTTCCATAAGAGAAACTAGGCGCTTACGCTGGTCGCTACAGTCTTTACTTACTGTCTCGGGTCGCATTGTGGAGTATGAGAAGCTTTTATTTTGTTTGTTTTTTTGGCTTTTGGATCATACCCGGCGGCGTTCAGGGGTTACTCCTGGCTCTACACTCAGAAATCTCTCCTGGCAGGCTCGGGGGACCTTATGGGATGCGGGGTTTCGAACCACCATCCTTCTGCATGCAAGACAAAAGCCCTACCTCCATGCTATCTCTCCGGCCCCCCAAACCATTCACTTATGAGGCAAGAAAGATAAGCATAGCTGTAAGGCATTACCGGTTCGATTCCTGGCATCCCATATAGTCCCCTGAGCTTGCCAGGAGCGATTTCTGAGCTCAGAGCCAGGAGTAATCCCTGAGCATCGCCGGGGTGTAGCCCCAAATCAGAACAAAGCAAAACAAAAAGAGTGTGTCACATTGGGCAAGCACTGCAGTCAAGTGTGCAACCTGTAGTCAAAGCTATAGCAAACAAAAATAAACGGTAAAACCAAGGGAAAAGGCAAAGGGGTATTTTTGTAAGATAAATGAAAGCATATGAAGTATTAAAATAGTATAAGAATACAGCAATGAAGCAGGAGAGGGAATATAACTAATAATAAGCTTGTCTTTTCATTGATCTGGTTGCAGTTCCTGACATTCCATATAGTCCTGAGAGAACCACCTGGAATAATCCTTGAACAGAGCCAGGAGCAAGCCTTGAACACTGTTGGGTGTGGCCCCAAAACGGGCTGCAGACCCAAATTCTATCTCCAGCACCCAGTATTATGTACCCAGTACATAATAGCCCTCTGAACGCCCCCTGGCGTGAGCCTTGAGGCAAGATTAAGCCCTGAACACCATCAGATAGGGAAAAATAAAAACAAAACAAACAAAAAATAAAGCACAGAACATCAAGGCATCTAATTGAGGTACAGATTATAGCAGGTTTAGTGCTTAATCTTGTACATTGCTGAATTTGATCCTAGTACTCCATATGATCTCCTAAACCCCAAAACTAAGGTTTTAGATTATAGTTCACAAAAATATCATTTATAAGCACTCCTTTAGTCATATTCAAAACTCAAGTGATTAATGCTTTAGGCTACCATGTTTTATTTTTTATTTCACTGTAAGAGGATATTTAAAAAGAGTTATAGATGTTAATGGAATACATCTAAGATATACAAAGGAGATACACGTCCCCTTTATGTCTTTAGAAATAATCCAGGGGAAGGGTGTTGAATCTGGGACACCACTTTGGTCTGTTATTTGGCCATCTGGAGTCTGCAAACAACTTCGAGCAATTCCATATCAAGAAATGTCTTTGAGTAAAGGCTTCTCAGAAACCGAGTATGGTAGCAAGCACAGGTACACAGTGAAGGAAGGTGGATTGGAGGCCTCTGAGAGTAGATTAATAGGAACAGAGTATTGGTTTCTTCTCAGGCTAAGAGTCAATTTTTTCACTTTGGGATCTGGTTGGCAGCTGGCTTGAGTGAGGATAATGATCTGCTTCATGAGGAGCCAAGAACTAAGGATAAAAATAGTTAAATGCGGGGTAATAGGCAGTGAGGATGAGATTAAAGAACTAGAAATGAGCCTGTAAGGTTATGAGCAAGTGGGAGAAAGAAGGTATACAACAATAGACATTCTGTATATTGTAAATATAGACGAAACCCTATGATATACTATTAAACTATCTACTATTAAATTATCTACACATGGGGGCTAAAACTCCCCGTGTGGTTTGAGAATGGACACATGGACACTGGTGAGAAGGAAAGCTGCCAGCAACTTCCCCAAGACAGCCCTATTTGTGCAGGGAGGGGTTGGGGAAAGACTGTGGTACCCTTTAAACTCCTCCCTGACACCCACCTCGCTGGACCCCTGGCCTGGGATAGCCCTGGAGTCCAGGAGGAAGGAGAGGGAAAGCTGGTGGGGGTGGGGGTGGGAGGCCGAGCGCCACAGTCTCCCCTAAGCTTGGCAAATGGGCCTTTGGCCTGGAGCCTTACTATTACCCATGCTGGAGATCAATACCTGGCATCTCATCCAGTCCCCTGAACCCCACTAGGAATGATCCCTGAGTGCAGAGCCAGGAATAAGCCCCGAGCATAGCTGGGTGTAGCCCAAAAAACAAAACAAGTAAAATATCTGGTAGCAGGTAACACTCCTTTTGAAGGTTAAAAGCAATTGGGGAATGTTTGACAGAGTAGCTCTGGAGGGTGGGGGCCTTTTAAGTCTCAGATCTGCCCCTAATAGAGGATATAAAACCGCCATATTAGCTTTCTGTGCACATGCCTCCCTAAGATCTATCATAGTTTCTCTGATGATGTTCTAAATTTGGGGCCACAAGGTAAGGACTTGCTTTGCAACTGGACAACCCAAATTTGATCCTTGTCACCCCAGATGGCCTCCTGAGAACCTCCTGAAGTGAGTGTAGAACCAAATCCTAAGCACCACGAAGCATGACTCCATAATCAAAACCAACCAATCCACAAAAGTCCCAGAAGGGCTTGAAAATAGAACTTGCAGGGGGGAAAGGGAAAGGAATCTGTAGGAGACAGTCTGGGTGTATGTTTCTGGAGAGGGTGTGAGAGTACTTGTAGCAGAAACCTCATGCCCAAATTCCATGGGTTGGGGAACGTGGTTCTGGAAGCAACGTTGACATAGCAATTAATCCACTCAGTGTTGAAGAAAATAAAACAGGTTCAGGAAAATTCCACTACAATCTTTCAACTCACTAGCAAAAAATGCCAGCAGGTAAATAGACTAGTTCTGGAAACTGAAACCATAAGTGGCTTCTCCTGAGACTTTTATTGGGAAGAGAAGGACCACCATGGAGAGAAGGTCCATGGGTGGAGAACAGGTAGGGGTAAGGAACTAATCCAGAGGTACTTTCAGTCTGTGACAAGCACAAGCAAAGAAGAATTATCCTGCATAGAGTAAAAACCTGTTACTCCAACAAAGAGAGGATGGAGGTTACTGAGCCACAAACCAGAATAGCCTTTCTGTTCTCATGTCACAAACCACCAGGACACTCAGGCCTCCTTGGCTGTCTTGATGGCCAAGGCCAGAATTTAAGAGCTGAAACAAAAGCAGGAGAACTTTAGGGTAGGTGATTTGACAATATCTCAGATTCTCAGGGAAAGTAACAGGGATAGGGGATTTACGTGTTGGCCTGTAAGGCCAGAAAGATGAGTCCAGGGAGTGTCCATCTTCTGCATGATCCACAGGGATTAGGAAACAACTTGGATACAAGACTCAGAGTTTGAAGCTGGGACGGCAGTGACTGCCATGGGATGTGAAGTTGGTCCTATTCAAACTCCCTTGAGATCAGTGTCCAGGCCTGGAGAGGATGGCTGGACTGGGGTGGAAGAGGCCAAGACTAAGAGGCTTTGGGAGTAGCTTGCTCACCCTGCTGGTTCTCCAGAAGTTAATCATTATGCACTTCTTTACTCTTAGCATCCTAGAGTACACAATGGGATGAGGACACGAGCATTTTCAAATTCTGACTCCTTTTGTAAAGGTCACCAGCCTCAACTGGTGTCAACTTCCACAAAAATTTAGTGGACTCATTTCAGAGGTACCACAGACATGAAGACTCTCAGTGTTGTATGGAGGGAGAATATTGTAGTGAAACTGAGACAAATACATGTAAAGAGGGAAAAGGCCAGAAGCAGCAGAGCAGGTATGTTCAGAGAGTCTTCCCTCTCTAAATCCAAGGGGGAGTCAGACAGATAAGAGGGTTACTTCAGCCAGGATACTGGTTCTCTAGGCTCAGGAAACAGGATGGGGGTGGGGGCCTGGGAACCTGATGAGAGATCATTCTTTTCTAGGTTAGGGATGAGGGCCACCTGTTTGACTCCTAATCCACCTACATTCATCTTTCTTCATGTGTCTCAATCTGCGCTCTTGTTTTATTTGAAGGGGTAGGGAATAGCCCACAGCCAGAAGTGCTGAGGGAGTTTTCCTGAGCTCCTTGCTTAGGAATACATAGACCTAGTCTGCGAGCTATATTTGAGAAATGTTTAAAAAAATAGAAAATGGGGGGCCGGGCGGTGGCGCTGGAGGTAAGGTGCCTGCCTTGCCTGCGCTAACCTAGAACAGACTTTGGTTCAATCCCCTGATTCCCCATGTGGTCCTCCGTGCCTGCCAGGAGTGCCTTCTGAGCGAATAGCCAGGAGTAACCCCTGAGCGTCACTGGGTGTGGCCAAAAAAACAAAAAAGAAAAAAAAAAAAGAAAATGATTGCACCACCACTACCTCTTTGCCTGTCCCTAAAGCAAGAGCTCAAGGGGCCGGATGGTGGCGCTGGAGGTAAGGTGCCTGCCTTGCCTGCGCTAGCCTAGGACGGACCGGGGTTCGATCCCCCGGTTTCCCATATGGTCCCCCAAGTCAGGAGCGACGTCTAAGCGCATAGCCAGGAGTAACCCCTGAGCGTCATCGGGTGGGGCCCAAAAACCAAAAAAAAAAAAAAGCAAGGACCAAGTGACCAAGCTCCAGGACATATTTGTAAAAATGTGCATGGTTCTCCTGAACAATCCTTCTCCTTCCTCTCTTGACCTTTATTTGGGCAAAATGCTTCCTTCCTCTGGACCTTGATTTTCTTTCTTTTTTTCCTTGCCTTCTTTTTTTTTTTCAGGCCACACTCAGTGATGCTCAGGGATTACTCCTGGCTATGTACTCAGAAATCACTCCTAGCTTGAGGGGCCATATGGGATGCCAGGGGATTGAACCTCGGTCTGTCCTAGGCTAGTATATGCAAGGCTTGAGTCACCACTACAGCTTGTGTCAGCATTCCAGTCTCTGTCTTGATTTTCTTGGCTCTGAAATGGACTATTAAATCTGTGAATCCGTGTTCTTGGGAGGCCAAGAGCACTACTTGATTGGTGAGGAGGCCACCAAGACTAAGGCAGCTCTGACTCAGCAACTCTGTGCAGAGCAGAGGTTCTTAGGAGTAGGAGGCTGACAAGAAGGAGTCAGCCTGAGGTAGGGAAGGCCCCATCTCTTAGGTACTGGTAAAAGACTATTCGAGTATTGTGCAGAAGACAGATGCCTCAGGGGTTGTATGCTTTGTCATGGTGTCAGTGGTTGATCCCTACATCTCTTTGCTGGTCTGAACACCTTTGCTGCCTGTCTGCACACCCTCCTGTCATGTCTGCAGGTGAAAGTCAGGTCCAAAAAAGTACTTCTATGGGGCCGCTGGAGGTAAGGTGCCTGCCTTGCCTGCGCTAGCCTAGGACGGACCCCAGTTCGATCCCCTGGTTTCCCATATGGTCCCCCAATCCAGGAGCGACTTCTGAGCGCATAGCCAGGAGTAACCCCTGAGCGTCACTGGGTGTGGCCCAAAAACAAACAAAAAAAAAGTACTTCTATCATTATCATTTTAATCATCAGCATAATAATCATCATCAGCAACAGCAGAATGATTATCTGATCCACCTACACCAGAAACTGGTAATATTTCAGGGATACCTGGATACGTAACAGTAGGTGGCCACTGGAAACTTACATAAACAAGTGATGCTACTACAGAAGCAGATGCTACTACAGAAGCAGCTCCTGGATTAGCTGCTGGAGTAGAGAATTCAGGAGAAGGTGTATGTGGAGAAAGTTCAGAAGGACCTGAGGGACATCCTGGTGAGTGAGAGGATCTGTGGGCTCCTTGGAAAGAAGGCCTGGGATCCACCACTTCTCTCCCTCTCTGCCTCCTTACCTTCTTCCTTCACCTTTAAAAACTCACTCAAAGTCATTATTGTAATAAATGCCCAGAGGCAATAGCGTTAAGGGCTGGAAGGACTGGATCACAATTTGAAGCTCACCGCAAAGAGTGGTGAATGCTGTTAGGGAAATAACTACACTAATAACTAGCATGACTATGTTAAAGAATGAGAGAAGTAGTATGACTGTCTCAAATACAGGCAGGTGTGGGGGAGGAGGGGTGGCATTGGTGGTGGGAATGTTGCACTGGTGAAGGGGGTCATTCAGTTTATGACTGAAACCCAACTACAATCATGCTTATAATCATGGTGCTTAAATAAAGATTTTATTAAAAAATAAAAGAAAAATAAGACATTGTTATAATAATACCCAGAGACAATAGAGATGAGGGTGGGAGGGACCAGCCCACTGTATAAAGCTTACTACAAAGAGTAGTGAGGTCAATTAGAGAAATAACTGCATTGACAACTATGCCAATGGTAGGGAGTGAGACAAATAAAATGCCTGTCTTGAATACAAGCAAGGAGTGGGAAGATAGAGGGTAATGGTGATGGGAAGGTTGCACTGGTAAAGGGGGTTATTCTTTTTTATAACTGAAACCATCCACAAACATATTTGTAATCACGGTGCTAAATAAAGATAACTTTTAAAAATAATATGAATGAAGAATGAGGAGCTTAAGGTCCAGCTGAACATGGTACAGCTAAACTTGGAAAAGTGTGAGTGATGGATCCCCAGGCATTAGGGGACAGGCTACCCAGGGTGGTGGTGCCAAGCAGACACTGTCTTAGACCCCTCCACCTTTCTTGGTTGTCTGAGACCCTAGTACTCCCCTATAGCAAGAGAATTGAAAGTAGTGATGAAGGTGTAGACATAGAGGTAACAGAAATGGTGAAGGTGGACATGGCAGAGATGATAGACTTGGAGCTGGCAGAGGAGGTAGCAGAGACGAGTTCATAGAAAAAGAACAAAAAGCTTGAGTCTGCCTAGAAAAGTGGACATCAGCAAGGCCTCAGTAAGCCTAGCCATCCTTTATGTGGTCCCTGGCATACATCCTTGTTTCTCTCAGATTTCTTTTAACTTCAACGTTCTCTAGAACCAATAGATCAGCAGTCACCACACTCTGCTTATGACCCCATGAACCTGTGAGGGACCAGGAGGGGTGTCCTTCACAAGGCACCCACACAAGCCCCAAACTATCTCTTACCCACAGATAGAAATCACACCTGAAGTCAAAGAAGACCTGCGATTAGAACCAGATCTCAGAACTCTGTGCAGTAGGAATCTGCAGACATCAAGATTCCCCAGGGAAAATCATCAGGCTCTGAAAAGCCAGTTAGGATGGCTAGATTTTATACTCACACGTAACACACTCCCCCTTTTTTTGGTTTGTGGGCCACACCCGGCAGCACTTGGGCTACTCCTGACTCTGCACTCAAAAATCACTCATGGCAAACTTGGGGAACATATGGGACACCAAGGATCAAACCCATATCAGACCCAGGTCAGCCTTATATAAGGTAAATGCCCTACCCAGTCCATAATCCCCTCTTTTTATCATGTGGATGAACCATACCCTCTCAAAATCCCTTCAGTTTAGCTCAACCATGTCTTTCCCTCCCTCTTCCCCATCCTCTTCACTCTTCTTCCCACCTTCCTCCTTTTCCTTCATCCCTTCCCCCTCTCCTTTCCCTTTCCATCCAGGAAATGACACTTCACACACTGGGGACATCAAAAACAAGAGCATAGCACCCCTGGATTAGCCAGAGGATTTTACACACAGTAACAATGAGTCTTATTCCCTGCTGTACACATGAGTTACACAGTGCTTCCTCCACACTCTTCCATGAGTGGAGGAAGAATTGAAAATGACCCGTAAAATTAAATTTTACATCTTAAAATTAAATTGAAGGCTAAAAAGCCCATGATGGCCACTGGGGCTCAAAAGACACTCTGAAATTAGCAAGGACATCCTGAATCCCTTTGGAGTAATTTGCCAGGAGAGGAAACAAGGAAAGGGGAGATATAGGAACTCGATGGGCACAGGAAAGCTGGAGACTGCTGCACCACAAACACATAAATGATACAGGCATGTGCCCATTGCTAGCTTAGACTCTGTGCCCCACTGACACATGGTCAGGGTAGAGGCAGAAATGAAAACTCCACAATGGCCCAGGAATATGGAAGATGTAAAATTCCCACCATAATATAGATTTTTCCCAAATCTTTACGTGCTAATATTGGGGGTCAGAAATGTCCTCCAAATTAGGACTCTTCAACTGGAGGGCAGAAGTGTACCTCCAAACTCAGCACTTTAATATGAGGGGAGCAGAAATATCCCCCAAAGTTGGCAAGTTGAACAGGGGTTCAAAATATTGCAACTTGGCACCTTATATAGAGTTAGAAATTTCCCCCAGAGGCCGAAGCGGTGGTGCAAGCCATAGGGCATTTGCCTTGTATGCGCTAACTTAGGACGGATTGTTGTTAGATCACCCAGCATCCCATATGGTCCCCCAAGCCAGGAGTGATTTCTGAGCGCATAGCCAGTAGTAGCCCTTGAATATCACCGGGTGTGGCTCCCCTCAAAATGAGGCATTTTTAAACTGTCCCCCATATGAAGCATCTTAAACTGGGGCAGAAATGCCCCCCAAATTAGGTATCTAGAGAACAAAATTGTCCCCTAACAATAGACATTAGACAATACCCAGTACAAAATATCCCCACAAACAGGCCAGAGAAGGGTCAGGACAGGAAATGATCATCACCACCTCAAAAACTAGACCTCAGGAAATAGACTGGAATGAAAAACATCTCTCACTCCTATTTGCTTCTCAAATTATTAAATTCTGAGGAAAGTCAAGATTATTACAGTTAGGTGGCTCAGGTACTTGTCCCCAAATTTTTACTTAAAATTATGTCTGGAAGGACGACGGAGGAGGCTCAAGTGATTGAGTGCAGGTTTTGCACGCATGAGTTTCAAGTTTGTCCCAGCCCAATCCAGGAGTGAGAAACTCCTGGATAATTTCATATCAGAAAAGTCTAGATTTGAGTTTGTCACCTAAGACTGACCACTTGTCAGAATGGTCTGAGCATGAAATCTGGAGGCTGTGACATTTTTTCTCTCTGCCCCTTTAAATCTTCTGCAGTAAGAAATGCCAGAACCAAAAGCTGCTAGGCCAAAGCTTGCACCCCCACTGGGCAGTTTCTCTACCTGGCGTCAGAGAAGTCTTCCCTTTCTCCCTCCAAGCAAAATTTGCATAGCCAGTTTCATGTTTTTAACCAAAACACAAAACATCTCTC
>PVKC010050420.1:0-10569 GCA_004027635.1 Crocidura indochinensis
CTCCCCTTGGGTAAACTTAGTAAGATCAGTTCACCAGATCTGATCTGCAAAATGTCGCAAGATTTCTGACCACCCTCCCATCCATAGTAAGATCAATTCTCAGGGTCTGTAGCTCCTTACTGTTTCCTTCTTCGACACACGTATGAAAGAAATCACTCTATGGCTACCCCTCTCCTTTGACTTATTCCACTCAGCATGATACTTTCAGGTCCATCTATATAGTGGCTAACTGCTAGGGGCCATCTTTTTCATAGCTGAGTAGTATTCCAGTGTGTCTATAAACCACACCAGGCATCTGTTCTGGGATACTTGATTCTTTTTTTTTATTCTAATATTTGAGCCCTCCAACCAAGAAGCTTATCTATAATTTGATTATTATAGTACATTAGGCTCTTTATTTTCTCCTGTTGACCATGAAAACTAAGAGGAGAACGGATCTGTTTCAGGAGCATATGAACAGGAGCAATGGCAGGTACAGGGTTGATGGGTAAATGTGGCCTCTTAACCACTTGTTTCTCTTTGATCCCCAGCCGACTCCGGTACAGACCCTTTGGTGGTGTTTATGGCCAGCAGCGGATCCACAGACGTCTCTAATCGAAACAGCCCAGCCACCCCTCCAAACACACTGAACCTCCGTTCCTCCCACAATGAACTATTGAACGCTGAAATCAAGCATCCAGATGGCAAGAACAACACCCCTCCCAAGTGCAGGAAAAAATATGCACTGACGAATATCCAGGCAGCCATGGGTCTATCCGACCCTGCAGCCCAGCCCTTGTTGGGCAGTGGGTCGGCCAACATCAAATTGGTGAAGAATGGAGAGAACCAACTTCGAAAGGCAGCCGAACAAGGGCAGCAGGACCCCAACAAAAACATCAGCCCCACGGCCACTGTCATCCATCTAACCTCCGAGAAGTTCGAGAGCAAAGAGGCACCACCTCTGGAGTCCTCGGGCTGTGACCAGGCACAGCCAAGGAGAACCAAGAGCTTTCTCAACTACTATGCAGATCTGGAGACCTCAGCTCGAGAGTTCGAGCACCACCTCGGCAACCACCAGGAGGTGCTAGACGAGAAGGCCCCCGAGGACCAGGGCCCTGTGCCCACCATTCTGGGGAATGGAGACTTGCTGCTACAGAAACCCAGCCAAGCCCAGGGTAGTCCTGAGGATGGCCAGATTGCCACGGTGTCATCCAGTCCCGAGACCAAGAAGGATCATCCCAAGACAGGAGCCAAAACCGACTGTGCACTGCACCGGATCCAGAACCTGGCACCTAGTGATGAGGAGTCCAGTTGGACCACCCTGTCCCAAGACAGTGCCTCCCCTAGTTCACCGGATGAAACAGGTAATTCTGGGGAAAGGTCGGGCAGCCTCCATGGGAAGGCACCTTCTCTTTATGGTCTCTTTAGCAGTGGATGCAATCTCTCTGTCTACCAGATCCTTCTGCAGGCTGAGGAGAGATGTGAGCCACTTGGGCCATCCATGCGGAAGTCATTGTTTGTTCTGTTTAAAGGTTTTGTTTTGGTGTTTTGTTTTTTGGGGGGGTGGCAATATTTTCACATTCAGTACTACTCCGAGCTATGCTTGGAGAAACCATGCAGTGTTGGAAATCGAATTTGAGCTTCTCTCATGCCATGCTGGGCTCCAGTCCTTTGAGATCTCTGTTTGACCTCTCTTTTGTCGAGGAAATAGTCCTTCAGGAAATATAGCTGTATAGAAATAATATTGCCAGTGCATTGGACTGGACACAATGAGCACTGCAGTGCCAGATATTGAAATTGAAAACTCTAATGCAGGCCATGTGCCCTTACCCCTAAATTATTCTCCCAGGCCTGGCACTTCTTGTTTTTAGCCATAGTTAGCTTAAATGTGTTAGAATTTTGGACAATTTGGGAAATTTTGGACAATTTTGGAAACACTTTCAGAAACAACTTTTAAATGTTAATGTCTAATATGCTAAAATTGGTCATTTTAGCCAGTGATTTAATTGATTTCTAAATTACTTAAAAAAAATCAAGGTATAAGAAAGAAAAACTTGGGGCCCGGGAGATAGCATGGAGGTAAGGCGTTTGCCTTTCATGCAAAAGGTCATCGGTTTGAATCCCGGTGCCCCATATGGTCCCCCGTGCCTGCCAGGAGCAATTTCTGAGCATGGAGCCAGGAGTAACCCCTGAGCACTGCCGGGTGTGACCCAAAAACCAAAAAAAAAAAAAAAAAAAAAAAGAAAGAAAGAAAGAAAGAAAAACTTTTTGCATCTGGTTTACCCTGCTGAGTTGATTTTCCTCTTCAATCTTCAATCATCTCATAGTGACTCAATAGCCTCCTGTTTTGTCTTCTCATTTGAGGGCTCCATGATGTGGCAGGAGAAATTCAAGAAGACAGATGTGACAGGTTTCCAAAAATAAGTTGAACATACTGTGTTCTGGGGTACATAATGTGATTTCCAAATTAGATTTTAGTGCCTTGGGGTGTAAGATGTATAAAAATATTTCTTATCTCAGCCCAGAACATAAAGAAGAATATAACTTTTGCTCGTTGAGTGTTTAAGGGAGTTTTTGATTGCACTCCATTATAAAGTATTGTTTCAGGGACAAAAAAAAATACATGAAAATGAATGATGGCAGCCAAAGAGTAAGTGGGTATCATCGAAATGATTCAAGATGGAACTAGGAAGGGGTCTATTAAATACTAGAACACTTTTGGCTAAACAGTCCCCGGGTTGTAATTGATTAGAAAATGCACATTTGAAGACTTGAGGTTGTCTGTGTTGGAGTTTGAATAGACTTCCATTGCATTGAGATAATAGATCTTTGACCATCAGTGTTGTTCACAAATAAGGAGATTTTTTAATCTATTGCCCCCTGCCCTCATTCATGCCCCAAATACCTAGTTACTCACCATCCTTTCTTCCATTTTACACACACACACACACACACACACACACACACACACACACACACACACACACAGTTTTACTGTCACTTTGAAAATAAAAACTTCAGTTTCAGAGTTGACTGTTTTGTTTTCACTTCTGGGAGTGAGAGTAGCTGGGCAGAGCAGTGGGCAGAGAGTAACTATCTAGGATATGACAAGATTGAGTCCACCAGGAGGTGCTCCTATAAGTGCCAGGTAATGCCCTGTTGCCCTTGGAGAAAGGCATGTAGCTTAGTGGCTCAGATAGAAAAGTAGAGGACTGGCCATATTCACAGATTTTCTGGTCTATTTTCATCATGAATATTTTCTCATATTGAGAAAGGATCTTAAATTAATAAATACCCAGAGGATATGCCTTAAGTAACTAAGAGGTGGGTTGGGGGTATGACTTGGTGGTGGCAGCAACAGAAAAGCCAAAAGCTAACCAAACCATCCACCAATGAGCTCAAACTTCTTTACATTCATGTAGAAATGGAATATCTTCTGTACCATGAACTGACCCAGACTTTCACAGAACAGTATTATTTGTGGATGTTAACAGTAAATCAAGGGTTTTGTGAACATGCCCTTGTTGCATTGCTCATTGTATGTTCATCCACTCATGCTTTCTATATAAATTCATACATACATACACATGCCAATCAGCTTTTAGAAGTCAACCCCATGGTCAGTGCTAAGAGCCCAAGACATAGGAATGACTTACAACTACTGTGTGGCCACAGATAGCACGACAGCACAGCCCCAGCTTAATGAAGTACCTTTCACAGTGGGTTCAGGGCATCTTTATCCCATTTAGTGCATAACGTGTCAGAATGTACAAAAAAGATAAAGTTCTCCCACACCTCCTGGTCTGCCAAAGTTTTCAAGCAAAGATGAAGAGAAGGTGTTTTTAAGACTCATTAGTTTTTGCAGGCACTGAAACAAATGACCACAGATATATTTGGCAGTCGAAAGCCACAGGCACGTTCTTTCATAGTGCAGGGAGCTCAAAGTTTGGAAATGAGATAACTGGCGAAGGCGCCTTTCTCAACTCTTCCCACATCCTGGCCAATTCCAGGCACTTCTTGGCTTGTTATCACCCCACTAAAGTAGATTCTGATTGTTGCTGTCTTCCAGGATGTTTTTATAAGGACACCCTCATGGGTTTGAAGCCCACCTTCATCCAGTGTGGTTTTGCCTTAATGCAACAGATTGTAACAACAAAGGCTGTTTCCAGCAAAGGTCATTATGAGGGAGTGGGTATATATGTCAACAGAACACCCTTAAGCCCAGTACGCACGCCTCAAGAGATTATTGTTTAGCCTCTGTGCCCTCCAAGAGAATGGATAGTGCTGCCAGGAACCTCAAGATAGTTTTACATTATGATAGTTTCACATTAAATTCTTTCATCAAATGATAAGGAAACAAAAGTTTGAAGCTTATGCTGGTGACTGAAAACAAACCCACCGGAAATAGGAATCATTGTGGAAAGGGCAAAAAAGCAGTGAGAGAGAAGTTTACACTTTAAGCTAAGGAAATAGTGGTGTGGATAGGGAACTTGCCTTGTCTGTGCACTACTTGGGCTAAACCCCTGACATCGTATGATCCTGAGCACACTAGGTGTCACCTCAGAGGTCTCTGAATATCACCTGGGCAGCCCAAGCAGTATTGAGAGCCCAGGGCTCAAGCTGTATTGAGAACTTAAAAGTGTAGCTCTATTCTTATGGAAAAGGTAATTTGGGGCTTACAGCATGGGAGGTGCTTGCTCCTTTGGATCAAACTGACAAACAGTCTGACAGCAGTAGTAGTAACAGTCTGTTTTACTTACCTCTGAGAAGCATTGCCTCTTGGAGAAGCACTTGGAATTGTCTTAGGAACTCCACAGACTGCAAAGGAGAGGGCCTGAACATCAGAGTCATATGTGGTTGCAGAGGCAGCACGCTAGACTTCCAAGATGATAAATGGGGGCTCCAGGGATTGTGCAGACAGTACAGATCAGGTTTGGTTTGGTAGACAATGTTTTAGACAACTTGGGAGTTCCATACCGGTGCTTGGAAAAGTAGAGCTTTAAGACAGGGTCCAGTTGAAAACAAATCTGCCTATAGAACTGAGGTTACTGCATTGAACTGGGAGAAGATTGAAATGACCCCGGATAGTGGTGATGGGATATCACCAATTAGGTGAGGATGTAGGAAATTCATATAACAAATGTACAGACACATTGTAAATCATTTGATTTAAATATAAGAAAGTCAGAGCTTTTCATCTGTATGGGAAGTAAGGCTTTCCTCAGCCGTGGTCAGCATATCCCCAAGGCCACACTAGTGATACTTGTCCTATGTGAACTTACAGGTATGGTGCTCAGGTCCACCATTGTTGGGGACCACCATTGGTAGGCCTGGTGATACTGAGGGGTCTGAAGGTAACTTGGAATGTTAAGACTCAAATTCCTACAATCAATGCTTTTGTTCCAGTTTTTTGAACTCATCTCCTCAGTCACACAAAAATCAAAATGCTGTTATTTTATTTGGAGTGGTGTTGTTTTATTTACCCAGTGGTGCTCACTAGCTCCTGGTAGGTTTTGGGGAGACTATATGTGATGCCAGGTATCAAACTAGGTCAGCTGCATATAAAGCAAATGCTTGCCTGCAGTACTCTATAGCCTTGAGAATCAGCTTTTGTGGATGCATGGTTTCTTGTTCTTCCTATCAATCCAGAAACTTTAGCATACTGACCTCACATGCCAGAGAGGCATCTGTCAGAGCTGCCCTTTAGATGGGTCCTGTCATCTGTAGCTCAAGGCTGGTGGGCCCCCGCCCCATGTGTCAAGGGACTGAGCAGGCACATAGTATGAAGCCCTTGAGGTAGGAATAACTGGCCATACTTGTGACAGCTGCCTGCAGGGGCTAAAGTCAGAGTCCTGGTGCTGGTGGCTCTGCATTCTCACTGACTCCCAGTTGCCCTCCTCAGCTCTTGCCTTCTGGTAGAATTATACAGTGTAACATGAGCATGCCTGAAATTTCCAAAGACATCTTTATCTGGCTTCTCTGAGTTTAATGCTCATCTGTTCATCTGGTTTGAGATGCATGTGTGTGTTGGTGGGGTGTGTGTGGTGGGGGGGTGCATTAGCTTTTCAGAATCTGGGATGTGGGTGGTTCAGAAAGTTGATATCTCAGGCCTGACTCAGTTCATATGCCCATGCACATTCATTAATGCAGGCAAAATTACCAGAATTATTCATTGTGTGCATTATGTTTTCCTCATTAGAATCCTCAGATTCCCAACAGGCAAAGAAAAGCTTGGGACTCCCATAGATTTGACTGCCAAAATCAAACCCTAGGATAAATGAGTGGCAAACATGGTGGGCATTTCATACGAATTTGGAGCAGGCTGACTCTGGCTTTATTACATTTAAGAAAATCTAACTCTCACTTTCCTTGTCATAGTCGGCATTCTGTTTCATCCCAGCTCTGTCACTTCTTACCCTCTGAGCCTGAAATTGATCCCTGCAGTGGAGATTTGCACCATACCCGCCATACAAGATTGTCACATAAATGCCTTGACACAAGATCTGACCCGCAGGAAGTGTTTTGGGGGAGCATTAGCTATTATTACAGTTATTGTCTTTTCTTTGCTAAGAAATGAAAAGCTTCTTCAGGATGGGGGCTGGCTTTTCTTTGCCCCCTTTTATTTTTTGGTATGGTAATGATGGGGAAGATTTTCCCCAGCAGTGCTCATGATGCCCTGGAGAGATACTTAGCCAGCTGAGTTGCTGGCTTAATGCAAGGGATGAGAATGCAGTGTGGGGAAGTCCCTTCACTTCTGGGGCTAACTGGGTCAACCCAACAATACACAGAGATCTCTAGGATTGGACCTGGTAAAACTCAAGGAGCCATGTAGTACCGGAACTAGAACTTGGATTTGACTCTTGTAAGACATGTGCCTTAACTTTCTACTCTCTCTTTTGGCCACTATCCCTTTTACTTTTTTGGAGGGTAGGGTTGGAGGACTACATCTGCCTGGGCTCAGTGCTCACTCCTGGTGATAAACATATGTGGTGCCAGGGATCAAAACTGGGTCATTTGCCTTCAAGATGAGAACCTTACCCCTATACTAGCTCTCCAGTCCTTTTTTTTTGGGGGGTGGGGGGTGTTTGGGCCACACCCAGGCTCAGGGGTTACTCCTGGCTATGCACTCAGAAGTCGCTCCTGGCATGGGGGACCATATGGGACACCAGGAGATCTGTCCTAGGCTAGCACAAGCAAGGCAGGCACCTTACCTCTAGTGCCACCGTCCGGCCCCTCCAGTCCTTTTTTTTAATTCCTGAGAAATACATCCATACCAGGATACTCATATTTGAGTACATGATTAGTCTGATGAAAAGAATGCCTTATTTATGTAAGTACTATCAAGAAGGTAGTAAGTTTGCCACTAAGAAATTCATAATTATTAAGCAGATCTGCAGACATTTTCCAGATGTGTAGAAAAATCTCCTGTGTGTCTTATTGAAATGCAAATTTGAACTCTGTGGGTTTAGCTGAGCCCAAGTTGCTGTTCCAATTCAACATGGGAAAAGAAAGATTTTTCAGTGTGGTGATTCTGCCACATGGAATTAGCTCCTCGTGGATCATCTACTTTAGGTGGAAGGAGCTCTGTTTGTTCACTGTTGTATCCTTCGAAAATATAATCAACAGTGCCAAGCTCATGCTTGTGTTACAAATAATGGAAGGGGTGCTGGAGAGATAGTACAGTTGGCAGGGCATTTTCCTTGCACAACCCACATTTGATCCCTAGCATCCTATATGGTCTCCTGAAACAGCCAGGAGTAATTCCCAACTGCAGAGCCAGAAGTAACCCCTGAACACCTCCATATGTGGCCCAATCCCCTCTATCCCAAAGAAAAATAATGGAAGGGAGGATCAGAGAGAGTAGAGCAGGTAGAACACTTGCCTTGTGTGCATCCTATCCTAGTTCAAATCCCTGGTACCACATATAGTCCGCTAAGCACCACCAGGAACAATCCCAAAACAGAGTCAAGAGTAAATCCTGATCACTGCTGGGCATGGTCCCAAATCCCATCTCTCCTCAAAAGAAAAAAAAGGAAGAAAATATTAACCTCAAAACGTAAGTAGAAATATATAACTCGGGTTATGGTTTTGTCAAGGGAAGGTTCCAAATTAGACATTTCTTTTTTATTTGTAGGGGAGACACTCCCAGCAACTCTTGGGGGTTACTTCTGACTCTGAGCTCAGAAATTGTTCCTCGAAGGCTTGGGGGACCATATGGGATGCTGGGAATCGAACCCAGGTCCGTCCTGGATTGGTCTCGTGCAAGGCAAATGCCCTATTGCTATGCTATCCAGCCTCCAAATAAGGCATATCTTGACCTGAAGAGCCCATGTAATGTAAGATATAATCAAAGACTAGGAGGAAATGGGCCAGAGCTATAGAACAGTGGTAGAGCATTTCAAGGCTGATCCAGGACAAACCTTGGTTCGATCTTCAGTGTACCATATGAACCTCCGAGGCTGGAGCGATTTCTGAATGCATTGCCAGGAGTAATCCCTGAGCATTACCAGGGTGTAGCCCAAAAAAAGAAAAATCAAAGAATAGAAGGAAACAAAGATGAATGGAGTGGGAGTGGTGAAAGTAATAGCAGCCTCACAAAAAAACAATAGAAAGCAGAAACAGAGATATCACTGAAACAGCATTCTCAGACTGTTGGTCCTGTCATACTTTTATACTCTCAAGAGTTGAGAGCCCCAAAAGCTTTTATCTATGAGTATAGTATGTATAACTGTATATTGTATTAAAATAAAAAAAGGCCAGAGTGATAGCACAGCGGTAGGGCATTTGCCTTGCATGTGATTGACCTAGTACAGACTGGGGTTCAATTTCCGACATCCCATATAGTCCCCCTGAGCCTGCCAAGAGTAATTTCTGAGTGCAGAGCCAAGAGTAACCTAAGCGTCACCAGGTGTGGCCCCAAAACCAAAATAAATAAATAAGATTAAAACAAACATTATAAAAAGTCACCCTTGTCTAAAACAATGCCAAACCCAATGACTTAGTGATATATGCAAAACAGTTAAAAAAATTGACCAGACTTTTTCAGAGCTAACAGTTGAGGGTTTGTTTTTAATGTTATTCTATTTATTTAAGCATTTATTTTATTGCATGACTTATATCTCAATTCTTTCACCTGATTTTCCCTTTAGTGTGCCTCAGTAAAGTGCTTTGAGTTATTTGAACAGCCTTTATATTTCATCTCTAAAATTCTTTTTTTTTTTTTTTTTTGGTTTTTGGGCCACACCCGGTGACACTCAGGGGTTACTCCTCACTATGTGCTCAGAAGTTGCTCCTGGCTTGGGGGGCCATATGGGAAACCGGGGGATTGAACCGCTGTCTGTCCTAGGCTAGCACAGGCAAGGCAGGCACCTTACCTCCAGCGCCACCGCCCGGCCCCACATCTCTAAAATTCTTAATTAGAGAGGCTATACAGGTACTGGTACTAGTTGGGTCTTCAGAACTATCATCTTCATCACTAATTGTGTCAGGGTTTTGCATTGCTTTCCCATTGTAACCTTTGCGGTTTGGTGGTGTTTTTTGTGTTGTGGTGGGGTTCCTTGACTAGAGAAATGTATAGCCATGTAGTAACCACTCTCTTCTCTGGGTGTACTAACATGAGTTCAAAATAGCTCTTTTGATTCAGAAAGCCACCGACTGTTAGCACTGCCTACAGTAGCTGGTCCTGTCTATCTCATGACCATGCTCTTCTCTGGGTGCAATGAGTTGGAATCGATCTATGATTAAAAAAAAAAAACTGCCCACTGTAAACACTACAATGCTAATCGCTGGGACTGTTTCTCTTATGGCCAATGCTCTTCTCTCATAGGTTAATTTTTAGTCATTTTCTTTCTCTTTTCTGTTTTATTTCCATCTCTCCATTTCCCTGTCTTTTCTCCCACTTTCTATCTCATTCTCTTTTTCTTCATTAAAGTGCTTTGACTGAAATAGATGGAGAAGTCCTGCCAGCTTTATACAGATATATTGATAGGAAAGAGATAAGTATTTTCATCTGTGGATGGGCCAAAATGAGTAAGGGGATTGCCTTGATCACAGCTGGTCTGAGTTTGATCCTTGGTAGCCCCTCAAGCCCTTCCAGGAGTAATTCCTGCTAATAACACCTGGAGTACCCCCTGAGCACTACTGGGCAACTCTATATAGCACACATTTATGTACATATATCTGCATATATAGGTATATATATGCACACATAAAATATATGTAAATTCAAACATCTGTGGATATTCTTTTGTGATTCTACACTATACCCAAACTATAATTAGCAAGTCTGTTTCATTGTGGAATCTAGATCAGAGGAATGCACCTTTTTGGTAGTCTATGATATTACAGTTCATTGGTCTGTTATACGTTTGAAAGGGTGCCTTATCCTTACCTTATGTCGTGACATCGTGCGTGGGTGAGTCAGCAAATATTGGCCCAGTGAATTATGAAGAACTTCCAAATGTTGGCATATTTCATTACGTGATATAAAAACACTGCATTCGTTAATCTTGCTGCCCATCTCGCCAGAACAGTCATTAATTATTGGGAAGCTGTCAAGCTTTCCGTGGCAGAGACAAGTTTTCCCAAATT
>PVKC010050421.1:0-10686 GCA_004027635.1 Crocidura indochinensis
CTATGGTAATAAGGAGCAACATTGTTAAGTGCTGTGACTGGTTGTGTTTTCTGAACATAACCACACTGTAAACTTCCAAATCATATGCTCTTACAATACTATATGTTCACCTTTTCCCATTTTTTTTCTCTATAAAGAAACAAAGGCTACCCTATTTCCTTTTGACTCACTTATAACCTCCTGGTTACCTTCATGATTTCCCAAGGTGGTCAGGAAGTCTGCAGCTTCCTTGTTTCCTTGCAACACTCACTCTTCTCAACAGGTAACAGTGTTTTGGGGAACCCAGATTCTACATTATAAGGAGCCTACACCAGATGGAGAGGTAACTTATAGGTATTCTCATAAATAATCCCAGATGGATGCAATTTTAAAGCAATTTCAGGCGAAATGCCAGACATAAAATATCTTCAGGTGATTTCAGTTCCAGTCTGGTGAGTCACCTTCAGTTATTTGTATTTTCCCAGCGAGGGCTCTAGATGATGCAAAACATTCTCTGGGAGAATTTTCGGTCATAGAACTTTGACAATAGTAAAATAGTTGATGGTTTAACTCTTTAAATTTGTATGATTTTTTTAAGTAGCTGTAGGTAACTAGAATAGAACTGATAAGTATTTAGAATCTATACTATAGAATTAAGAATGTGCTTTTATCTATTTGATCTATCTAGAATTTACTGTGTTCTGGCAATTTACATTGACTAAACATATAGCTTTGAAATCCTAAGATGCAAAAAGATAAAAGAAGAAAATAGTAGCCAAAATTCTAACTTCAGATATTTTATTGACTGATAAAACACCAGAGCTGATGTCGTAAATAAACTACATTCTCCAAACTCCTATGCAATATCTCTAACTAATCTCTTGACTAACATGAATATATTGAAAATGTGAACATTTCTAAGAGGATGGGGTCCAAGGTAGTCGAATAAGGCGAACCTATGCATTCTCCCAACAATCATAACAAATCTACACCAAAATATGAGTCTAGCCACAAAAAAGCAAACCTGAAGTCTAGACAAATTGAATTTTACAGAAAAGGATTTTTAAAAAAGGTAAATCTAAGGAAAGCACGGATTTGAGAGAGTGCAGATTCAAGGGAAATGCTGGCACCTTCTATTGTGAGAATAGTCCATATAATAAAGAGATACAGTCCTGAGTGGAGTATGGTACCAGCTGTGGTTAGAGTGACCTAAGCAATAAAGGGTACTTGGGGCTAGCACAGATCTAAGGGGAAATGAGGCACCTGATGCAGGGCCCATCCACAAGAGATGTCCCAATAACAAAGGAAACTATTGTCTACTCAGCCACACAGGTCAGAGGTCAAGCCCAGGAATGTTACATCCCAGGCAGGCCAAAGCTTACACAGCTACAAGATAAAATATCACCCACATAAACTCCAGAGATGGCAATGGGGATACTGTCAGTGGCATAGTAAAGAAGCAGTTTGAGACTACAAAATGAAGCATGGCAAAGCAGCACAAAGCCCCATCCACAACTTGAGGGTGCAAGACTGCAATCCTACAAACCCTATCAGTTCTAATTCCCTGTGTAACCTCTCTGAAAAAGAATTCAGAGTGGAAATGCATAGGATATTCAATGATCTCAAATTAACACGGGAACAGACTGTAAATAAAAGACTTGGGAGAAGAAATGAGAACAATTCAGAAATGTCATAACTGAAAAATTTAGTAAGCAGAATGAAAAATTCATTCGAAGACAATCAGAAGAGTAATACTGTAATTCTGTAATAGCAGAATTCTGTTATAACAACAATTCAGCTGAGGACAGAATCAGTTAACTCAAAATGAAGTACAGAAAGTCTCCAGAAAACAGCAGAAGATTTAAAAAAAAAAAGTCTCAAAGTAAAAGAATAGGATATCGATAAAAATCTTCAAAATAAATGAACATATGTCAAAATAACTTTGGGATCAATTCAATTAAAACAAAATAATAATCATTGGGATCCTAGCAAGCTAGGAGTAAAATAAATAAAGAAAGTAACAGTCAAGTATATTATTGCTATGATTTCCCAGAGCTATAGAGTACATGAATCCACTATTTGGAACCCCAAAGAGTACCAGTTAAAAAGGACCCTAATTAAAAAAAGTCAAGGCACATCTTAATCACAATGATGAAAACTGTTGATATGGATAGAACACTGATATGCAACTAAACCACAAAGGAAATTATATATAGAAATATTCTTTATACTAATCAGAAGCAGTCATTTAATACTAAAGGCAGTATTGGAATATGCCTAAAAACATAATGTAATGAATTCTTTATCCAAGAAAACTTCACTCATCAGTTTTTTGGGGGGGTCACACCTGGCAGTGCTCAGGGGTTACTCCTGGCTCCATGCTCAGAAATTGCCCCTGGCAGGCACGGGGGACCATATGGGGCACCGGGATTTGAACCAATGACCTTTTGCATGAAAGGCAAACGCCTTACCTCCATGCTATCTCCCGGGCCCCAACTTCACTCATCAGTCTCTCAATCAGAGTTAAAGGGACAATTCACAACTACTTGGATAAACAACATCTCAGGAAGTTTATAGACTCAAAACAAATTTAAAAAGAACTGAGGGGTGTACCTTAAAGCAACACAAATCCCACAAACATATCAAGCTTCTACAAAAAGATGGTGCAAATATCATTACCATAATCTATATCAAAGTCAATAAACTAAACGCACCAATAAAGAAATAGTGCCAGTAACATATCAGAAAATTGAATCCAAATGTATGCTGTCTGAAACAAATACAGTTAAATAAGAATAAGAAAACCAACACAGACTCAAAACCAAAGATTGGTACCCAGTACCAAGCAAACAATTCCATTATAAAGTTTTGTTTGATCATGCTAATACCAGACAACATATTTTGGGGCTCAAAAATATGATAACAAATAGAGAAACTAATATCTTAAAAATAAATGTACCTCAGAAAGAAATTACACTCAAATATATGTGTGTGTGTGTGCCCAATATGTGACCAGCAAAATATTTAAAACTACTATTAATATACTTTAAGAATGACATACATAACATAGCAACACAGTAGTAGTTGAAGACATCAACAGCACTCTGTCACTTCTTGATAGATTGATTATGCTGTATAACTGAAAAAGGATATACAAGATTTGAAGGAAAAATGGGATAAAGAGACTAAGTAAATATATACAGGATGTAATCCAGAAAAGCCAAATACACATTCGTCTCCAGTGTACATGAGACACTGACCAAAACATATCGTTTGCCTAACAAGATTTTTAAACCTGTTACTTGTGTTTGAATTTTTCTCATTTCTACACTCTACCATCTTGAGTCGTGTTTTCAGTTCATTTGGTTTGTTCCATGATTTATTTGAGTTCTTTGAACATCCTCCACATTTCCTCTCTAACATCCTCATCAGAAGCTATGTAGGTGGGCAGTACTAGTTGGATATTTAGAAATAATATCTTTAGTCTCTAAGCATAATAGGGTTCTGTGTTGTTTCCTTTTGCGAACTTTGCAGTGTGGTGGTGGTTTTTTTATGTGTTGTGCTGGGCTCATGATTAGAAGAAATGCATAGCTTCAGAGCAGAGTAACCGTGCTGTTCTATTGTGTACTAGTCCCACCTCTTTCACTTTGCAGGTTGAACTCACAGAGTCTCTCTCAGCAAGTGCTGGGGCACTGTGGTCTCATATCTTCTGTAACTTCGGAGAAGCTCTGCTAGCTGAATAGCAAACTTTGTGCTGTGCTGTCCCCACCTCTTCTGTTCATGAGCTGTGTTCCTGGCTGGTCATGGTGATTGCTACAGCGCACTAGTCCAGCCTTTTCCACCTTACTAAAAGAAATAGATCAAACACTACCAAATTTCATATGAACCTATAAATGTCCATGAATACTTAAAGCAATCCTTGGCAAAATGAAGTTGGAAGGGCATTACCCTTCCCAAATTTAGACTGTACTGCAAAGCTGTAGTAAAGATACATATTGATATTGGAATAAATATAGTATCTCAGTGAAATAGAATTTAATATCCTAAGAAAAATCCCCAGGTTTATAAGTTAATTTTTGATAAAGGAGAAAGAAATGTGAAGTTGATCAAGGATAGCTTCTTCAACAAATTGTGCTGTGAAACCTGGTCATCTATTTAAAAAACACCAAACTTGACTCTGCCTCTTCCTGAGATAATGCATAAAGATCATATAGTAATGAGTTAGGGCCTTGGATAGCAGACTTAAATCCATAAGGTATATTAAGGAAACCAGGCAGAACTCTCCATGACATAAAAACTAATGGTATTATTAAGGATGAAACATCACTGACTCTCCAAGTAGGGGCAAAGATAAACAAATGGGACTATATTAAATTAAGAAGCTTCTGCACCTCAATGCAAATATGGGTCAAGATAGAAAGACTTCCCATAAAATGGAGAAACTATTCACCATATAGCCATTCTATAAATAATTAATATTAAAGATATATAAGCAACTAGTAAAGATTACAAGAATACAGGCACCTAGCAAAATAAATGGGGAAAAGAAATAAGCATTTATTCAAAGAAGTAATATAGATGCCCTCTAGGCACATGAAAAATGCTCCATTTCATTAATCTTGAGGGAGATGCAAGTATCCTACTGACCTCCCCAAACTAGCCAGCTAACATCTGACACACTTTGTACATTTCCAGGAACATTTGTATAGTTTGTCTTCACTTGCCAGATCTAATGAATGGAAGACCTGAAGTAGAGTGTGATGTGCCAAAGAAAATGAATATAGAATACCTAAAATCCACTGTGACCTCCCTGTCCTAAGTCTTCTGTCTTGATTTGGAGTTAGCTAGTAAATAATGTCATGTGGATCCATGAAACACACACTTAGAACAAAACTTGAGTTTCGTATCTTTTCTGGCACTATTAACTTGTAGTGATAGTGTGAGCCAACACTTCTAGGGAAACTTTGGAGTTAGTTAGAAACTGCCAGTGTCAATAAACACTCTCCTTTTAAGTCTATTAGAGATCATAATGTGTCTAGGCAGTCTAATAGAAAGTCTTTCTGATTGCTGTGGTCTGAGTTTCAGTATAGAAGCAATACTTGCCAAACATGTTGAGATCAAAGTTAAACTAAAAATAAGGATCAACTACAGTATAAAGCTTCTAGGAAGTATAGCCAGAATATTTTACCTGGAGGAGAGTGTGATTGTAGATTGCTTCATCGGCTTGTTTATTATCTATGGAATACTCAGATATCATCCAAAGGCATATATCATAGATTTTTGAATCATCTTTCATGTTGGCTTTTGACTTCTAGTCATCAACTTTATTGATGAGTATTTAACATATACCAAAAACATGACACTAATACCCTACACCAGCATTTTCCAACTTTTATTATACTGGCATACTAACTCAAGTCCCTTCAGCCATATACTGTAATTTTTTAATCTGGTTTTCTTATTTTAGTTTTCTTTAAACCATTGTAATTCACAAAGTTATTAATAGTTGAATTCATAGTTATTCATAATTGACCAATCTTATCACCAATATCAAACTCCCTCCATCAATCCCAGAGTACATTTCATGCTCTCTCAGACTGCAAGCATAACAGGCCCATTTGTAAGTTTGTTTTTAGAGTTTGACTCTCATGATATCATTGTTGTTGACTCTGGCTCAGATATTTAATTCTGTCCTTTCTTAACACCACCAATGTACCTGAGTCCCCTTGACCCGTGTCCACATTACTTCATATCTCTATTTCTCCTCCTCCACTCTATTTCTTTCCTTCTCTGCACTATATTCAGGGCCAAGAGTTTTGGCAATCCCCTTTTAAGCCATTGCATTCCCTCATGCTGTCAGTCGAAATTGCAATTAATCTTCTTCTTCTGGCTTATTTCATTTAACTTTATATCTTTCGGTTCCATCCATGTTGTAACAAAATGGACGATTGTATCATTACTTAGAGTATTATTTCCATTCTATTCTATATATATATATATATCATATCATCATGATTTACAAATCTTGTCAAACATCTAGGTTGATTCCAACTCTTGGCTATTGTTCTGAGTGTTGAGATGACTAACTGTATGAGTACATATAGATCATTTAGAATGAATGTTTTTATGATCTGGGATTTGATATCTAAATGTAGAATAGATAGGTCATGTCACTGCTTAATTCTGAATTTATTGAGAATACTGCATATTATATTTCATAGGGGTTGAACCTAACAATATACCCATAAGCAATGAATGAGAGTTTCTTTTTCACCACATACCCACCAGCACACATTCTTCACAATATTTTTGTTATGTGCCATTCTCATTTTAAGATGCTATTCCCATTGATATAAGATGCTAAAAAATAGCATTTTTATTTTTCTAGTGATAAGTGATGATAAGCATATTTTCATGTGCCTGTTGGTCATCTATAGGAATACAGACATAATAATTGTGTTTCTTTATCTTTAAGGGTTGATGATGTCTCTGAAGAAAAGTCCCCCTGTGGCTGCCAATGGCCCCTTTAATTGCCAACAAAGAGCAGTTAGGACTGGGGTACATATAGGGAGAGCCTGATGGTTGCAAGGGGTCTGCAGAAGAGCCAGGGGAGAGTGTGCAGGCCTAAGGACCCAAGGAGACTAGCAGGACAGTCTACAGGCCTGATGCTGAACTGTGCTGGACTGTCCACTTAGCTGCTTCCTGGACTGTCCACAGCTGTCCCTGCTGTCGTGATACCTTGTGTCTCTGGCTCTTCTCTCTCTTTCTCTCTCTGTTAACTCTTATAGTTTGGCCCTGGAGTTCCAGACCCTCATCTTTCTCTCTCTCTCTCTCTCTCTCTCTCTCTCTCTCTCTCTCTCTCTCTCTCTCTCTCTCTCTCTCTCTCTCTCTCCTCTCTCTCTCTCTCAACATTAAAGAAATATTTTTGTTACAGACACCTAGTGGTGTTTCTTAGAAAGGTGTCCATTTATTTCCTCTCCCCATTTTTATTTTTTATGTTTTCTCCCCTCTATCTGATGTGTTGCAAGAGAGTAATTTATCACAACTTTTAAATCAATTACAAAAGGGAAAATACCTAATCTTCCAGAATTTCTAAGAAATTGTCATGTCTATGTATGTTGAAATTAAGAGGACAATATTTATACAAATTGGAATTCCAGCAATATCAAGTAAAATATGCTAAATCCAAAAAAAATCAAGTACTGAAAATTTTGTAGTAGTTGAACTAAAAATACAATAGAGGTGCTAATTGTTAAACTATTTGAACAAAGGACAAATGAATGACTTGGAAGGTGACATAGTATAAAACACTGCAAAGAAAAAATTGAGAAAATCAGAGATAACTAGATTTTTGGGGAAAATCACAAGAACTTTTAAATTATAAGATTTTCAAAGATAATAGAGAAATAAAGAAGGAAAATTGTTTAAAGAAATAATAGACAAGGACTTCACTACATTTGTAAAATAAGTATATTCAGTTATAGAGGTCCAGAAGAATTCTACAAAAAATAAACCCAAACAGTTAACAGCAAGATACTAAATAATTACAATATAAAAAAGCCTTTAAGAAAAATTATTTAAACTTTAAGATAAGGGAACCATAGAAATAGTACAGCAGATAGAATACTTCTTGCACATAGCTAACTGAAATTTGATCCCTGGCACCATTTATATATAAGTACTGCCAGGACAAATCCCTGAGTTCAGAATTAGGATTAACTTTTGCACAGAGTTGGATATAGCCCAAAATTAAACAAAAAAATAAACAAAAAGGAGCATAAATATATTATAAAGAAACATATAAGAGAATCCTTGTTAGGCTATGTGCGAACTTTTCAACAGAAACCAACAGACAAGAAGAGAATAGTATATAAAAGCTACATTGGCGTTCAGTTTTGAAAGAAGGATAAATAATTTTACACACAAAGAAAAATTACAGAAAATATTCTCCACTACACATATATTTGAAGGAAATTCTTGTAAATAGTGGAAAGAACCCAGAACTTGGGGGCAACTGCATATAAAAATATAAAATGTGGGGTAGCATGAGAATAATCATGGGGCACCTTATACTGTTTTGAAATATACTTGTTGTCAATTGAAAATAAGTTATAAGTTTAGAACCCTACATAAAATATCATCATTATCTAAAAACAATACATGTAATATTTGACATGAAAGTACAAGGAAAGAGAATAAGAGAAAAACAAAATTTTGATGACAATATGAAATAAAAACCTAAAACCAGTAACTAGAAAGTATATGCTATATATGTATATATATAGTTACTATATATACTATAAACCAATGTTTTATATAAATGTATTTGGTAAATGCTAAAGGCTAAAACTCTACAATAAACAGACAAAGAAAAATAATATAGAACAAAAAACAAAAACCAAAAATGCAATCTTATTAAGTAGCTTTGTGACCAGAACTGAATCAAACATAATAAGATATTTGGAAAAACTTCAAATATATGGAAACTAAAAAATAAGGTACTGAATAAACACTAGCTAGGAGAGTAATTTAAATAATAAATTTAAAAATTTCCAGAAACAAATAAAGACGTTGACATGAGCTACCAGGAAATATATGATGATGCTAGAGAGTATTTACCGGTAGGTACATAGTACAGATGTGTAATTTATAGAAACTATCAGAAAATAAAATTTAAATAACTGCATGCATTATGGAGATAGAAAAAGAACAAATAACAAATAAAAATAAGTCTCTAAAACTAAACATAAACAATACTAAATTTTGATCTGAAATAAGTATTGTAAAGTTTCCATGTCTACACCCATGTCTCTCTCTATATAAACACACACACACACACACACACACACATGAATTATTGCACTCATACAAACTTTCAAAGCTAAAACAGGAGGAAAAAACATAAATGATCTTATTCTAACAAAGAAAATGTAAACAGTAAACAGAAGTTATTCACAAATCCCAGAAGCAAATGGTTTCACTAAACAATGATTTTGCTAATAATCTATCACTGAAGCTTCAAAGATGACCCTAATAGTAAAATTCACCAAAGAAAAGGATGCTTCTATAAGCAAAACATCCTGATACCAAAAATACATAAAAATTATTCAAAAATAAAACTACATATTAATATTCCTCATGAGTACATATGCATAAATTACTAGCATAATTTAGCAAGCAAATTAGATACATTAAAGCAATAAGCATAGTGAGCAAATGGTATTTATTTCAAAAATTCAAGGATGGTTCAATATAAACAAATATATGTAATGTTCCACATATAGATCATATCCATAGATTAAATAGAAAATTATAATACTCAAAATCCACTTATTAAAAACCTACACCTACCTCTCTCTCTCTGACTAAATTCACAGTAGCCTGTAGTCCTACCTGAAACCACCAAAAATAAAAATGGCTCAGTTGTTCAGATAACTAAAAAAGAATGATGGGCACCTGAATCTTCTTAGATAGAATTTATATTTATGAGATGAAACAGCAGTGTTCTCCATTATAGGTGGCCAGATTTCCCTTTCCTGCCTGGCGTCTATACAATCCAGTAGTTCCCACACAAACCAGCATTCTAGGTGGTAGAGAAATATCTCAGATCCACAACTAATCTCTAAAAAGACATGATTCCGCAAATCTTCCTTCATAGACCAGTCCAGGCTGACAACTCTGCCAACTCTGGAGCCATCTTGGGATGGGGGCAAGCATATTCTGCTTCCTGCCTGAAACCATGCAACTTGTAGCCACTTCCAAAACCTTCTGTCTAAGAATCAGTTCAATTTCACAACTGGACCACATCAAGCTGCCAAGACACCAAAGCATTCCAGCTTTATATGATGGAAATATAATGGGAAACTAAGTGAAGAAAACCAATAACATAGTAATCTCAACTAGCACCATCCAGTCCAGAAAACTCTCAGTGACTTCAGTAACACCATGGTGAGACAACAATGATCTCAAATTGAATATTATTGAACTAAGTTTTGATTTTTCCATTTTCCTTTGTTATATCACAATTAACAAAATAAGCAAATTTTCCTGCCAGCTAATGGAGCAGACTAAAAACTGGGGTGGATAATTTGATACATTGCTACAAGGATGATCACATTGATGATCGAATTGATGTTGAAATATTTAATGCCTGAAACAACATCATGAACAAGCTGGTAAATCACAGTGTTATAAATTTAATTACATTAAAATAGAGTAGATATAACATAATAAAATCCATATATTATAAGCCCAAAGTAAATATCATATTGAAGATTTGCAGATTTTTCTTCTAAGATTGTTTATAAATAACAATGTCCAGTCTCACAACAATAAGTCAACAAAGATATTCTGGTAGAACAAATTGGCAAAATAAATTAAGAGGATTAAATTATAAAAAAAACATTAACCTATAATTTGTAGTAGGTGACATAATTGCATACTAAACCACCAAAATATGTTTGAAATGATAAAGTATAGTTGAAAGTTAAATATTCAAAAATCAGTTTCACAAACTAAAAGTGAAAGAAATAAATAATTTCATTTACACTAAAATAAAAATATTAAGTATCTAAGACAAAATCTATAATGGAAGTTAAAAAACTTATACACCAAAAACTATGAAACATTTATATGAGACAAAATCTAAGAGACATCTTAAAAGAAAATACAAATAAATCTGAACACATTTGTTCTCAAAAATTGGAA
>PVKC010050422.1:0-10583 GCA_004027635.1 Crocidura indochinensis
CTATAATGATAGTACAGTAGATAGTATACTTGATTTCATGCAAACAACGTGTTTTGATCCCCATTATCCTATATGGTCCCTGAGCACTGCCAGGAATAATTCCTGACCATCACTGCATATAACCCAAAAATATAGTGAGAACCAAATATCTCAGCTTGGATATTTTGTAAGAACAGAGAATAGTGATAAATCTTATTATGTAAAATTAAGCAAGGGTGTTGATATTTAATTATATAAACTGATACAATAACACCTGCGGATGTACTTATATACTTTGGACAGAGATGTGATTTTGTCACAAGTTTCGAAATATATTTTGTTTATTCTACAAAATTTTGTTTATTCTATAAGCTCTTGTTTACAGATAAAAACCTGATAAAAACCATTTTGAGAGTAGAGGTATACTTATCAATACTCAGAAACCATTTCTATTGGTACTTGGGGGCTATTGTATGACATGTTGAGGATAAACAAGGTCAGTTGTAAGGCAGGTGTAAGGCAGGTGCATTACCCTCTATACTATTTCTCTGGTCCCCAAATTTATTTGCTACTAAAAGCTAAATTGATTTAACAATAATCTGAAATGTTTTACATAAAGTAAAATATTTGTTAATTATAGTTTTTTCTCTTGAATTTTAAATAATTTTATTTTTGTGAAGATGATGTCTACTGAGTTGTTACTAATAAGTCCCATGCTGACTAAAGTTGATGTCATTCTTTCATATTTTAGAGTGTAATCTTCATGAATTTATAATGTGCATCACATTTCCCTGTGAAAGTTGCTTATTTTAAATGAATAGTTACTTTAAAAGCCTTGGAAATTTTTTCTTAGGAAATTATAAAAGGAAATAAATGACTATATTTCTAATAAATTCATGCTCAGTCCTTAAAATGTAAACCATGAAAACCACATTTGGTACAATGTTCAAAAGAGAATCTGTTGGGACTATAGATGTTATTTATTTAGGAAGCCTCCTGTGATTTTCAGGAACTTGTGTTATGTGTTTTATCATTTTTAATAATTTATTTACTTGTATTTAATTAAAAATTTATTATTTTTAACATTAACAATAGATGTGTTTTACATACAATATTCCAACACCCATCTCACGACCAATTCCAGACCCATTTGTTCCCAGCAGTGACCAATCCTCACTCCTGCTCACTGCCTTCCCATACCTGACACCTTTAAGAGATCTCAAATCTCAAAGTTTAGAGTGTTTATGTATTAGTAATTTAGATCACATGTTTTCAAAGTTGTTGAGTCTGTGATTTGGTTATATAGCTCCAATCTCCCTCATCATCAGTGTTCTTGGCACTCCTGACTCCACTTCCTTTATTCTCTTTCTAGTCTTTCTTTCCCTGAATTTCTAGCCTTCTGTGTTTATCTCTTTCCTATTCTTTAGGGTTAATGGTGATCTAGGCACCACTTTTTATTGGGGGGTTTCTGAGTCACACCCAATGGTGCTTTGAGACTATTCCTGAATATATGCTCATATATACATACCTCAATAGAACTCAAGAAACCATGTTTGAAACTGTTGACTAAACTTCAGTTGGCCACATGTAAGGTAAGCACATTACCTTTTGTACTATCTCTCAACTCGTGAGCACCAGTAATTTTTATTTTTGCTTTTAGTGGGCTGGGGAAAGGTTACTGGACCACACTGAGGAAAAATAAATTATTAAAAAAATGAATGAGTAAATATTTAAAACCATGGAGAAAGTACACATAATATAGTAATTTGTATACTTTGATTTGATTGCTTATTTTGGGGGGGGGGCAAACATCTTTACTCAGTGTTTATTCCTGGCATTATGCTCAAAGATCACTTCTAGCAGGGCTCAGGGAAACTATCTGGGATGCCAGGAATAGCAGTGTTCTGGAGTCGCACCTCTCTGCATTCAGAAATTACTCCTGGAAGGCTTGAGGAACCATATGAGATGCCTAGGTTAGAACCTGGGTAGGCAATGTGCAAGGAAAATGCCCTCCTGCTGTGCTGTCAATATGAAACAAGGAGGGTATTTTTTACTTTGAATTTTTCCTGCAGCCAACATGTCAGCTGCTCCATTCTAGTTGTGTTTGTGTGTGTGTGTGTGTGTGTGTGTGTGTGTGTGTGTGTGTGTGTGTGTAAAGTATCTATCTTGTTCTGTTTCTTTCTATCTTGTTCTGTTTCTTGTGACAAAATGTTCATGTCTGTTTGGATCATGTATTATTTGATATGCAATTTTTTACTTAGGAACTATAGTTACTAGTTCATGCAGTTAGCAGGGAAAGAATGTTACTGACTTCCAGAAATGGGTCTTTAAAAGGGCAATAGATATTTGGAAAACTGATTTTAGTTAAGGGAAAACAATTCTTCCTCTGGGTCCTACTTTTTTATATTTGAGACCAAAGTTCCTTGGAAACATATTAGCCTAATGAGCAAATTAAAAATTAAACCAAATTCATGGGCAGAGAAAATATGAAAAAAAACCCACTTGAATAATGGAATGATCTATGTTAAAGGAGAATATGTCTTTTCATTAGGAAAAGAGGTTATTAATTTTTAGATGTAGTCTCAGAATGAAATGTGATATAGAACTTGTTAAATGCAGCATTTGCACTCCTTACTTCAGGCAAAGTGAGGGAGAAATTTTTTGAGTGGAGCCTGGTGGAGCCTGTTTTTAGAAACCACCCAGGCAATTGTAATATGGGTTAAATTTAAAAAACCATTGCTGTTTTGAGAGTCCCTTGACTATTTTTTATTCTCTTGTCTAATGACATGTTCTTACTTTTCTATCCTCCCTTCTGAAGGGAATTATTTTCTTGACAGATTTGATTTTTGGTCAACTTCGTGATGTGCACTTTGAAAGGAAAGGTGACATAAGGCTAGAATTAAGAGAGTAAATTTCCCAGGCAGTTGGAGATTAGAGATCAGTGTTGTATGAGGAATTTCATATATGGGGGGAAATAAACACACTATTTCAGAGCCTGAAATTGTCTTTGAGTTTGATTGTCAACATTACCACTTATCAGATGCATGGCTTTGATTCACTTAATTGCCTTGTCTAAGACTCAATTCCTTCATCTGCAGAATGTTGGTAAATCATCAGTAACAATTCAAAGGAATATCATAATGACTCAATTTGTTAATTTCCATAAAGAACATAGAACTATTCAGTATTCACTAGCTATCATTGCTTTTTGCAATACACGCTTTTCATGTTGTTCAGAAAGAAAAACAACAAAGAATCTCAGTTATTTGGAAATTGCTTTTTGATTGCTGAATCCATTGTTTTGCTTTTAAAAGGACTTTTAAAGACTCAATTACATAGGTCACAGTTTTAAGAGGTTTGTAAAGGAATATATTTATCTAATTAGAGCAAGCTTCAAAGATATTTACAATCTAAAGCAAATGAAATGTCCTGTTGTTATGAAGCTGTTTCAGGTTCTTAGTTAATCATTTTCTCTGCTGCAAATCTCTGAAACGTTCTCAAAATAGTTGTACAGGTTTTCACTCCAGCTCCTTCATTAACTCCAAACTTCTTATCCTCTAATATGTGATCTTTTATTGTAAAGCTGTGTTCTTGGAAATAAAGACTATATTTCCTTATTTACAGATTTTTCAAGCATGATAGCTTTAGCTCTTGTTAAATACTTATTGAAGCTTTCCTAATAACTCAATAATGTACTTATTTTTTATTTAATAGAGTTTAATCTGTCCATAATAAAGCTGTTTGGACTCACCAAAATAGATATTTTTCGATCTTTTTCTGTATTATGACAAAGTAGTAAAAAAAAAGCAGGTGAGGTAGGGTAAACAATAAGATAGTCAGAGCCAAAGACATAATTCTGATTGTACCTCTAATTAGCTTTAACTCAAAAAATTAATTTGCTTTCTTGGATCAATGTTATCACTTAAGTAGGTTTTTTCAACAGTGATAATAGTGACTCCTCACAGAGATGAGGAGAAATCAAATGGAGAAGTAGATGTAATTTTGAGCAAAGTATTATCCAGATATTGACTATTCTAAATCATTATTACTAATATTTGTTGAGTGCTTGAAAGAAGCTGGTCACTATATAAACAATTATATATACATATCAATATTATTTAACCTATATGTATGTAGTATTATTGCAATTTCTAAACAGTTCATTTTATTAAAATTTATAGCTGGTAAATATGATGTAAAATAATATATTCAAAACAATGTTTTAATCTCATTTTATATATGTATATATAATACCTGAAATACAAACTTCTAATATTGGAAAGAGTCGATATAAAGAATCTAGATCTTTTATCATAAGTTAAATCAAAATTAGAGAAGTTTACAAAACTCATTTGTGGGTAGCATGATTTGGAAGACTTGAACTTCGAGTTTCTTTTTCTGTTTGAAAAATGACTCCTGCATTGGGATAACTGACTAGACAGGCACATTGTATCAGAGTGTTCTTTTGTGGTTTTTAGCTTGTGCAGACACAGTTGTTCACAGTAGAAAACAGAGCTATTTGAATGGTTTGCTCTATTTTTTTATTTTTGTTTACTGATTGTTTTGTGGATCATACATGGCAAGACCAAAAGTAACTCTTGATTCTGTATATCAGATTTCCTCCTGATGGTACACAGAGAACAATATGGGATTTCCTAGATAGAATCCTGGTCATGCACATGCTTGTCAAATACCCTACCTGCTGTATTATTGCTCCAGCCCATAACTTGTAAAGATTTTATCCACATGATGTTAATAGTTAATCTGGGTTATTATTTTATTTTATTTTAATTTTGGTTTTGGGGCCACACTCAGAGATGTTCAGGAATTACTCCTGTCTTTGCACTCAAAAATTGCTCCTGACAGTGCTCAGAGGAACATAGGGGATGTCAGAGATTGAACATAGGTTGAACAAGTGCAAGGTAAATGCCATACATACTATACCATTGATCTGACCCATGAATTATTTTATAGTCATATTTTGCATATAAACAGATTTGCAACTTCATCCTAGAATATTTTTTTTCCTTTCTGTGAACTAACATTCTACAAGGTGAGAATTTCTCTTTAGGCTTGTATCATAGGAAATAAATGCATTGTATGACTTGTATCTTAAATTTTATAAACAAAGTATGATCTTATATGTAACTTACAGTAAATTTAACAATAAATCAATAATGCAAAGGTGGAATACCATACAATTTTCTGTTAAGAATATTTCTGAGTGTAGTGTTGACAAATTTCAAATTGTTTGCATCGTAATTTTCTTATAATCTTCAAACTAATATGAATTAAAAGAATATCTGAAATGTTCTCCCTTGAATCTGCATGAATTTTAATAGTAATACTAATTCAAAAGTTAATGCTTTTCAGCATTCTAAAAATTTTAATTAACATTGTCAAAACATATAATCAAACTACATGTCCATTTCAAATGACATATCATATCAAAGCTGTGGTATATATACTCAATGGTATACTACTCTGCCGGTAAATTTATTAAATTTTGAAATAAATCAATTTTGTCATTTTGTTAACCTGAATAGATCTTGAGGTAACTATGTAGCATAAAAGTAGAATGGAGAAAATCCCAATTAGTCTCTCCATAGATGTAGAGAATTTTTGGCAAAATTCTATATTCATTCGAGAAAAAAAAAGTAACTTCCAAGATAGGGTTTAAAGGAATTTATCTCAATAAATAAGACCATATACAATACATTTACATCTAATATAATCCCCTAAGTAGATAAAAAACAGCATGTTTTTTTCTTTGAACATCAGATATAACACAAGAATACCCAGCCACACAACAATTTCCAATTGTATGTCCTTGCCATGGCAACCAGACCAGAAAGATAAATCAACACAATTTAGGGTAAGAAGTCAAAGTGTCACTACATGCAGTTGATGTAATAATGTAAAGTATACAAATCTAAAGGTTTCACTAAACAACCCCTAGAAATAATAAATTTTCATTACTGTAAATAACTTATCAATACTGAAATTATTCACACATTAGACATGAGACAGCACTCCTCAAACAAGTATATTTATATAGGACTTTCAAAGCTCAGAAACAAAAAAATCAAATAGCTCCATCAATAAAAAGGAGATGTGATGAATAGGTTGTTCCTCAAAGAGGACAAAAAGATTGCCAACAGGTCTATGAAGAAATGACCATCATCATTAATGATCAGTGAAGTACAAATCAAAACAATGTTACATCTCTTCAGACCAGTGAGAGAGGTCTATATAAAAATAGACCTATATATCCATAGACCCCAAAGAATAAATGCTACTGAGATGCTCTGAAGAGGAATTATTATTCCCTCTGGGTGGAACTGCTGCCTGGTTAAGGCTCTTAGAAAATGTCTTGGAATGCCTTACAGCATGTCCACTCATGGCCAGCTTCATAGACTGATTTTAATTTAGAAAGAGATGTAAATCAAACTACTAAAAGTATAGGGATATCAGCCTTGCAACTGAAGACTGGTACACCCTTTGAGGAGGGGCAGAATAAGTGCCTTTCCTGCTGAAATCTTGGCAGTGCACCCACAATGGCCACCACATCTATGGCCCAACTTTACCCTTTTGCCTTAGATCTCTGCAGATATCCAAGTGGCCAAAACTCTAGTTCTGTTGATATCTCCAGGAGCTTGTCAGAGAGTATGTGAACAGCTTCTTCTTACCCGTCCATATGTGTCTGAAAGTCCCTATAGCCACAGACATGCCCCATAGTTGTTACTCTGTCAGCCACAGAAATTGGAATTCCTAGACTTTGTAGCTGCAAAGGAGGTCACATGATACTGACAAATTTTACAGTACTGTCATCCAATAGAAATACACCAAATTAATTGTCAAAATAGCAGAGAAGCCACCTAAGGAGTATAGACAAAATCAGTACAAAGGATCAGTTAGCAACAAGTAGCTTAGTAAACCTCCAAACAATGACTTAATGATCCCGCTGTGAAATAATGATAGTTTTCGCATATTTCTGTTGTTTTTTCGATAATTTCATTACAACTTAATTGTAAACAAGCAATATAACATAAAATTTTTTGTTTCCAACAAAGAGGCAGGCTTGGTGGTGGGTGGGAATCCAGCGACAATTGTGGAGGGAATTTTACGTTAGTGGTGGGATTGATGTTGTAACATGGAATGGTAGAAACGAGTTTCAATATGAACAACTATGTAAACTACAGTATTTAAATAAAGGAATAATTTTAAGTGGTTTGAAGACTTGTTAAAAAGTAAGAATATGGCTCCCTTATGACTTATTTGACTTCAGGCATCTATTTGAAGAACATAAATAAGTTAATCTAAAAAATACATATTGGGGCCAGAGCAATAGCTGGTGGTAGGGCATTTGTCTTGCATACAGACGATCTAGGATAGTGCTGGGTTCTATCCCCAGTATCCCATATGGTCCCCCGAGCCTGCCAGGAGCAATTTCTGAGAGCAAAGCCAGGAGTAACTCCTGAATGACATCGGGTGTGACCCAAGAAACAAATATGTAGGTATATATATGTATGTATATTTTTTAACCAACATTATTCATGACATTATTCAACATTTGGTGGCAACCCAGATGTCCAGCAACAGGTAATGAGGTAAATTAACTGTGATATATGTGAGTAGCAGAATACTACTTAGCTGTGAGAAAGATGAAATCTTGCGCTTTCCTATAAATTAGGTGAAAATGGGGAAATGCAACAATGATCATTGATATATGGAGTATATAGAAACAGAGCCAGGGGATCTTATGATTCCTAGTGGGAGAAAAATATGGTCCATAGAAATATGGCCTGAGGATGATAGTAGAATGGAGTGAGATTTTGGGATAATGCTGGAGAAATCTTGCCATTGATTACAGTACTGTAGGTTTAAAGCAATCAGATTGCTACTGACATCCAAAATTGGAACAGAAATACATTGAAAGAGACTGCAAGAGACAGGATTTATTTCTTGCCTGAAGTATTTTCAGTGGAGCCCAATTATGAACATAAAAAATTTTTAAATGTTTGATCACTACCAAATGATGTGGTTACACAAATGTATTTTTCTCTCTTTATTAATCTCTTTTAGTTAAACAAGTTAAATGTTAAAGTTATCCTTAAAGCATAATTCAAATGTTTCAGCTTATAAGCATAATATTCTCTATGCATATGCTATCCTTTAGAATGATATATTCTGTATATGTAGAAAATGCATCGTTGGATTACTGAATCTTGTTAATACCATTGAAGTTGACTTTCTGACTTATTCAAATAAGTCCACTCACTACATTATAACTTTTGGTAAATATGTCAATAGCAGTAAATACATTTTATCAATGAATATTTGCTTGGTAATAATATATAGATGTACTATTAGATAAGTAATTATTTGAAATATTTTTGCTTGCTTTGCTCTTTACTATGTAGAAATAATAATGTTTCATTTGTCATAATTTAGGTGTTGAGTTGTATATATCCTGCGGTTCAAATTATGTTTTAAAAATAATTTGGCAGAGAGGAAAGTATTGGCAGGTAGGTTGCAATTTTGGCAATTTCACTCTAAGAAATCAATTGACAAAGCATCAAACAGGAAAATATATTTCTCATTGGCTGTTAAGTCATAAGCCCTTGTGGCTGTTGATCATCTTGGATATTGGCTGCTTGCCTACTGGAGGGCAGATGTAATAACTGGCTATTAAATCGTTTCTACTACATGAAGCCCAGCATGATAGGGGATTCTGAGCATGACTGGAAAAGTATTTCTCTAGGAATTTACCTCATAATTTTTAGCAGATTGGCACAATCCAAAGAGACCTGTTTTCTTGAAATGGGTTACCAAAAGTGAAATCCATGTTTCCAGGTCAATTTACGAAAGTAAGATCATGGTTAGAACTTATCTGAAACAATTTAACTTTGGAACATTTAGAAAAGTAATTGAAAATATTTTTTCTATAAAATGAAATAATCTTATTTCTGGTAATTTGTTCTGAAAGCGAAAGTACTGTTATATGAAAATCTATTATTTGTTCTAATTTTAAAACAATTTTCTTTAAAGTTTACTCTCTATTTTTGATTACATTACAGTTTTATGAATGAATTGGTGAATAGATTATTGACAAATATTTCTTAAAGTCATAGCTATACAAAAAATATAAAGTTCATGCCAGTATTCAGTTTTGTAGAAAACTTTACTTGGGTATTTGAACTACCTGTGCTTGCTTTTAATTCCAAATATTTTTTGTCCTTCTTAGTCAACTTTCCTTTTTAATTTTTTAAAATTTTATTGTTTTTTTAATTAAGGTAGCATAATTTAGACATATGATATAGTCATTATTCTATAGTTGAAAATACTATACTATTATTTAAATTGTAGATATTATTATAATTTTGCCTGTTTGGAGGTTCAGTGCTCAGGACGAACTCCTGACTCTTTACTTAATGATTGTTTCTAGAAGGCTGTGGAACAATATGGGCTGCCAGGGATTGAATCAAATTATCCCTGTGCAAGGCAACCACTTACCCCTGCACTCTCTCTGACCTAAAATTATTATTCATTTAAATTTTCATCTTTATCTCTACTTTGGATAAACTTGACTTGCATTGATATTTTGAATTTTGATAAATCTACAGAAGTCCTATGCTAATATTTTGAAAATTTAGAATCCTAGGAGAATTGATAAACAATAGAAGATTGCTTGGTGAACTGAATTTTGTGAAAACAGTACTAAATTTCCTGGACCTCCTTCCTTTAGACTAACTTTTCTCAATATATACTTTCTAGATATACTCTCCTTCATAATTCAGTCTTTTATTCCTCTTCATTGTTAAAGAAAAACTAAATTCTTCCTCTTTCTTCCTATACTGTCTATACACAGATATTTTTTTAATTCTCTCAGTTTTTAACTTTAACTCATTCCTTTTTCCTTCTGGTAGTTATATTTTTCTCAGAATCTAGGAGTTGTGTTTATTGTGATGTGGTTGTTTGTTAACTTTGGCTATTTCTTTTTCACATATGAGAAAATCCATCTTAGTCTTTCACTTTCATATTTTGATTAGTATAGTCATCTCACTTTTGTCTATGTTGTCAATGAAGGAAAATTACATTTTAAATAGCTGAGTAATATTGTGTTTAATATAATTAGTATAATCAGTTAATATAATATAATATAATTACATGTGTTCAGACATATATGCACACTCAAAACTTCCTTTAATGAATTATTTATTACTTATAATAAATAATCATTCACATATATGTATTTGACTGTTCATATTTCCATGTCCTAACTATTGTAAATAAAGTTTCTATAATCATAAAACTATATAACTATTTTCAGATTAGTGTTTTAATATACATCATATAAAATATTAAGGGTGATATTGCTGCATTACATAAAATTTATATTTTCAGGATTTAAAGACCAATTTTCCACAGACTACAATCACTTCGACCAACAGTGTACAACATTTTTAATAAATGTGTTTCTTTAATAAATGATAGAGGCCATCTTGAGGTGTGAGACAAGTTCACCTAGTTTTGAACTTCAGTTTCTAACAATAAGAAATATGAGATATTTTTATATATAACTTGGTCATATGTATCTCTTT
>PVKC010050423.1:0-10559 GCA_004027635.1 Crocidura indochinensis
TTCCTTCCTTCCTTCCTTCCTTCCTTCCTTCCTTCCTTCCTTCCTTCCTTCCTTCCTTCTTTCTTTCTTTCTTTCTTTTCTTTCTTTCTTTCTTTTCCATTCTTTTTTTTCTTTTGTTTCTTGTCTTGGCTATTATGAGTATCTAACCCTTGGGGATTTTCCTAACATCTGTAGAGGGCATGCCTATGACCCTTTGCGTGTGGGCCCTTGCTCTCCACCCTTAAGACATTTTCAGTGTTCAGTGTAGAAATTGACTGAAAAAGAGATATTTCTCTCTGGAGGCTGCAAACTTGCAAACTGTAGACTCATTGGGCTGGTGGAGTTTTTACCTCAGTAGCTTGTTGCCAGCTGGATCTGAGCAGCTTCCTTACTCCCATTGCATCTTGTTTTTCTTTTGTTCTGAGTCACTGTTTCCTGCTGTGTTTGATCCCAAGTGAATTGACTGTTGCTTATGGTAACATTGAATATATTAACTGATGCCCTCTGATAGTTCATGATCTGATCAGTATTCTAGGTCACAGAGCTAAGCCCCCCTTTCATCTACTGAAGCTCTGATGTAGCTTCCTTGAGTGCTTGGCTATGCATAGTCCTCTAGCATTCTGGTTTTGGAGAGCCTGAGGACAGGACTCAGAGCTTTTCCTACTCTGGGAGTCAGTTTCCTAATAAGGTGGTAAAAGACTTGGGGGCTTTGTTCTGCCATCACCTGGCAGATGCCTCCTTCCTGCTGCCTGTGGCCCATCAGTGCCCTCTGGCTTCTGGTTCCTGTAGAAGGAAATCCTGTCCTCCAGATGCTGTCTCTTTTCTGCTGTGGCTCTGTATGCTCTGGTGGGCCTGTGCCCAGCATCTTTTGACTTAGATCATGGTATAAACTTTGGCCAGGCCAAGAACATTCTGTAGAAGGGAGAATGAGGTCTCTGACAGAGAAAGTTATTATATTTCAGATTTAACTCAGTTGGTTTAGTTGGTCTGACATTCAAGATTTAAAAATTTATATCAGGGGCCAGAGAGATAGCATGGAGGTAAGGCGTTTGCCTTGCATGCAGAATGACAGCTATTCGAATCCCGGCATCCCATATGGTCCCCCAAACCTGCCAGGAGCCATTTCTGAGCGTAGAGCCAGGAGGAATCCCTGAGTGCTGCCGGGTTTGACCCAAAAACCAACAAAAAATTAAAAATTTATATCAGAAGTTTCACTCAAAGTGTTTACTCATAGACACTAGTAAGCCCTGGTTTCTGCTTTCACTGCATCATCAAAATGCTCTTCTCCATTTCATCCCTTCCTGCCCTGTGATCTCTCTTAAGCATTACAATATGGAGAGAATGGGGCTACTTTCTGGACCTTCAAGTGTCTTTATTTTTCTTATCACCACTACCACCACCATCACCACCATCACCACCACAGCCACCACCACCACCACCACCACCACCACCACCACCATCATTATGATTATCATTATTTTGTCTAGCTAGAGTATTCTCTCCTGGTCTTCAAAGGCTCATTTAATTTCAAAAACCTCAACCCAAGAATTGCTAGCTTGTTGCTCCAGCAAACTCTCAGCCAAAATTCACAACAATTTTATTAATGCCTGTGTAAGGAGGCAGGGGTTAGGGTATCCTTTAACAGTACATGGCAGAGGCTCTTGCCTGAAATCAGCTTCTACATCACTTGTTTTTCATGTATAAATCTGTCTGTATCCTGTACAAGACCTATGTTTCAAGTAAAGTAGCACAGCGCATGGCATGTGCATCTCAACTAACAGTCACCTTCTGCTGGTGTTTGCACTGCTGATTGAGGAGAGCTTGTTGAATTCAGCTTTCTTTAAGGTTCTTGCATTTCTTTTTTAAAACTTTTAAACATTATTGAGGCTTTCTGATTTACAATACTGTTAATGATGATTTCCTGTGTACATAATTCCAACGTGTGGCTCTTGCTCTTTATGGGCTTAGACTGACCTTTACCTACTTTTTCAGTCTGCTCTGGCCTTTTTGTCTTTTGGCTTTTTCTCTTTTGGAATTTTTTTGAACCACACCCAGCAGTTCTCAGAGTTTACTTCTGGTCAGAGATTACTCCTAGTATTGCTCAAGGGATCATATGCAGAGCTGGGGAATCCACCAAGGTTTAGTAGCATAAAAGGCAAACTCCTGAACCTCTGTACCCCTGTGCTATCTCAGATCCTTTGGGTCTTTTCTTATTATCCCTTGGGAGAGGGGGTAAATTCCCTGGGGGCAAATTGTGGCAATTGTTTTACCTCTTTGGCTGGAAGCCTTGAGGTGTCAATTCCTTTCAACTCTTAAGTTGCTGCACTAGATTACTTGATAGTTCTGGCAGAAACAGATGGAAAAAAAACTTTCTTAGAGTTGAACAAGGCCTTTAGCTTTAGAGATTTATATAAATGCTCTATGAGCTTTATCCTTGTCCAAATTACAAAATAATGAGAATTCTTTCTTGGTACTAGAACCCCACTGCCCCATTACCTTTCACTGTCTGGTGTCCCCTCATCCTCCCGTTACCTATTGTTACTCAAATGACAGACATTTGAGTAAAGGTCCACTGGGCAAAAGTACAGGAAACCCTTGGAAGATCTAGTCCCACACTCATTTTTGAAGTGGTTTTTTTGGGAATGTAATGTGGGGACTTGCATACCAATTGTTCTTACATTTATATTACAGTAGCAGCCCTCACGATATTTTTTTAAACACAGTACTTGAAGTAATTGACATTTTTGCACTGTTTGGTTTTAAAACATGTATTACCATCTTAAGCAAGAATTTTAGGCATGATGGGTATGAGTCAGATTTTTCTCTGGGCGAACACTTGGTAGAAGATATAAAACGTGATCCAGTTCAAATATTTTATTTACACATTCTGGAAAGATAGTTTTGTAAAAGGTGTAATATATAGTTGCTCTAAATTATCAGCTCCATGAGAAACACTCTTGAGGCTGTACATGTGTGTACTGAATACATTGTCTCGAACATCTTCCCTCTTGTCCTCTTTGTAACTTGGTAAGTCTTGTTTTATTATGAAGGTAGTTATCATTGCTTAGGGGCTTATTCCTGGCTCTGTGCTAAAGGATCATTCCTGGCCATGCTTGGCGGGCCACATACAATGTTGAGGTTGCAAAAAAGGGTTGACTGTGTACAAGGCAAATAGTCTACTTCCTGTACTATCTTTCTCAACCTGATTAACTTTATTTTGATTGGAACTAATCTCTGAAGATCTTTCTCAACCTGATTAACTTTATTTTGATTGGAACTAATCTCTGAAGATCACTCATTTTGATCTTGCTTGATCTAAGGTGGCTTTTATATTCTTAAGTCTGAATTTAGTAAAATACACGTTTCTTGGCACTAAGTACAGAGAAGGGAATGAATAAGATCTCTGGACCCTGATCTCCTGAGCTCCATGAAAAGTGAAGAGATGGACAATAAATAGGTAAACAAGTAAAAATGTAGGAATTGCAAAAAAGCCATATGTTGTTGGGGGCACTCCATCAGGGTGATAAGAGAAAGTATGGTAGAGTTGTGTCTTGTTAGATATGGCCACCAGGATTCCCAGATAGTCTTATGGGACAAGAACCAGGAAACACAGACACCCTAAAGTAGGAATCAAGTTCTTGAATTTGACAGCAAAAGGCCAGTGAGGAAAATCCATTGGAAGGGTGAGGAGAAACAGAGAAAGGCCAGAGAGATGGTAAGACCAGGCCACAAAAGGCTTTAGTAGCCAAGATGAGAAATAAGGTAGGGAGAGGTGATATCTATGTGGTAATGTTGCCTAAGGTGATTTCTATTTCTAATTTTTTTGGCCACATCTGGTAGTATAAGCCAATAGGGCTTACTCCTGGTGGGTTGGACAGACCATACTGGGTGCTGAGGATCAAACCTGGTCAGCCATATGCAAGGCAAATACCCTACCTGCTGTACTTCAGCCTGAAGCTTTATATTCTTCAATGTAATATTGGTGTCTGTTTTCCCCAGAGCCTGCTCTGTCCTCCAGAATGTTCTTTCTAGGCAAGGACATGTGTCCTTATTCCATTTACTCCTCCTTCCTAAGGATTCCACACATAGAACTCTAGACATTGTCTTCTGTTGACAGCTGGTCTATCTGCTGTTCCCACCCAAGGTCAAACCTTGGCTTCAAACCAGGGCCATTCTATTAACACACCCTCCACCATTAAAAAAAACAACAACAGTTTTTCTAGTTCTATTTTAAATCACTCCCCCCTTTTCTGACATTCCCCCAAGGTATCCCAATTGTAGAAACTGAACATCCCCCATTGTTTTTTCTTTATCTTCTGTGGTCGATCAAGATATGCTTGCTCTATTACTGTCTCTTTTCTCTTCTCTATCTTTATCCTAATGCTGCCTTTAGCCTACTTAGACTCACCATTTTCTTTTTTTCTTTTTAATTTTTTTTAATTTTTAATTTGAGAACAAAGATACAAAGAAAGAGGACAAGGTATAGTTACAGTGGAAGGACAATCACCCATAAACAGAGTTCTCAGAAGTCCCTTGCTGATAGTAGTTACAAGTTAAGCGTAGTGGCCGTGCTTTTTGGGTGGGGGAACTGGAGAGGTTCCTTGTTGTTCGGCTCGGAGCCGGCTCAGTAGAGAAGAAGCAGAAAAGAGGCTGAGCGACTGGCTGGTGTTCTTTTGAAAGTCTCTGGGTGCCCAATCGCCCGGCTCGATTGGCCCCACGTGGGTCAGGTGGGACCATCTTACCGAGTGCAGGGACCTGGAGGTTTCTTGTTCGGAGCTGGCTCATAGAGGAGAAGCAGGGAAGAGGACTCACCATTTTCTTAGACTTTGTGAACAAATTGTTTCTTTCAAATACTGGTTATTTTTCTGCATTTATCTCTTGACTTGTGACCTTGCACTCTGTGTTCTAATAAGACAAACTCTCATGGTCATGAGTGGACTTTCTTTATCTAAAAGTTCACTTTGTTTCTTTATCTTCATCTCTTTATTCTGGTTTCTTTTTTTGGCCACACCCTTTGATGCTCAGGGTTTACTTCTGGCTATGCACTCAGAGATCACTCCTGACTTGAGGGACCATATGGGACGCTGGGGGATGGAACCACAGTCCATCCTGGGTCAGCTGTGTGCAAGGCAAATGCTCGACTATTGTGCTATTGTTCCATTGCTCTGGCCCTTTTATCTCTTTATTCTGAATGTTATTCAATTCGTTTTAGTTCTATGACCAAGAGTATACCTAAGGTAGGAATGTGGTAACAGAATGTAATATACAAGTGGATGTGATATACAAGTATAATACTGGAAAGTTGTGCTATTGATGATTTTCTGGAAGTTTTCTAAGGCTTTTTCCCATTTTGTAGGCTGTATTACCATTTTGGAAAAGGCTTCTTTGACCCTAAGAGCAATAAAGATCCTTTGCTAGATGGTGTCTTGGATACTGCCTGTGGCCAGGAAGGTTGAACTTTTTTTTTATTTATTTTTTTGGGGGGGGGCACACCCAGCGGTGCTCAGGGGTTACTCCTGCCTATCTGTTCAGTAATAGCTCCTGGCAGGCACAGGGGACCATATGGGATGCCAGGATTTGAACCAACCACCTTAGATCCTGGATCGGCTGCTTACAAGGCAAACACCACTGTGCTATCTCTCCGGCCCCAAGATTGAACTTTTTAAAGGAGAGAACAATTCAAAGAAAATAATGGCTTCCTGCCATTATTACAAATGAATTAGAAGGCTAGAGAGATAGTACAGAGTTTAAGGTACTGAAGCTGCAGTCAGTTCAACCCTGGGGCTTACATAGTCCCCTGAGAACTATTAGGGCTCAACCCTCAATGAAGAGCCAGGAAGTCAAGTATTTCAAAATGTAGTTCAAAACTTCTTTTGGAAAAGAATAAAAAAAATTAGTTTAAAATGCAATTAAACAGGGGCCCGGGAGATAATATGGAGGTAAGGCGTTTGCCTTTCATGCAAAAGGTCATCGGTTCGAATCCCGGTGCTCCATATGGTCCCCCCGTGCCTGCCAGGAGCAATTTCTGAGCATGGAGCCAGGAGTAACCCCTGAGCAATGCGGGGTGTGACCAAAAAAACAACAAAAAAAAAATGCCATTAAACAAAGTTAGCATGCACATTTAAACTTGTCAATTTACTCAGAACAAAATACCTGACTCTATAATAAAGCTGAAATACTTAGAATGTAACTACCAATTAAGTGCCAGACACTGTACACTTTAATGAGTTTTTATTTAATTTTTACAAAACCCCCACAAAGGTAAGTATTATCTCTAATGAGGTCATAGTCCTTTATCAGCATTTATTTGGACCAGGAATTGGATTTACACTGAACTGAGTGAGGTATGGCCATTGAGCTTTATGATAGCAGTACTTGGATTTGAACACATGATCTTTTTCTTCCTCTTAATCTAGAATATTCACAATTAGATAAAAGGTGCTTCCCATCAGTCACAGACTTGTCAACTCTGTGATAGCAAAGTAACTAATGAGTATATAACCCATTGGAGATCTCTAATAAATTTTTTGTTGATGGGGTTTTTGGATTATAGAAAGGAGGCAAGTTTGCTTTCCAATCCTTTTGGGAATGTTCTAGTCAATAGTCATGATCTAGTTGGAGGCGAGTGTATACAGTCAATGGACAAAACAGTTGATGTTGATAAAGAAGTCGCTTGGTTAAATGTGTGAGATTACATAACCCCTTAAACTCTCTGCTATTACTGCTCTCATTTACTATCAGGTTTTTTCCTAGCCCTCTTCTCTTATGGGGCTCTTTCTCTCCCTTTGTATATTTCTTTTTTTTTGGTTTAATGTTATTCCTTGATGTCTTACATTTTGAGAAAGTTTTGTTATCATTTTTTGGATGCATCTTCTATTAAGCTTGCAAACACTATGACAGGTTACAGTTAAAAATAATGTGTATACAGGGACATCTCCCACCCTGAACTTATGTCATGTGGAAACAACTTAGACTCTAGGGAACTAGACACTGACCATCCAGCCTTGACTCCTGGACCCCAGACATAGAAACAACAGAGTTCTCCACAACAGCTTCAGGAGCCCAATTCCCTCCAGGGCATGCATAATGCTGCTCTGATGCCAACATGTGCCAGTGCTAAATTGATAACCTGGCAACGAGGAAATGGGAACAACTTGATCTAAGAGCAAGTTGTCTTTCCTCATCAGTCAACAATAAGACAAAATCAGAAAACATGTCATCCTTCGATCTGTGCAAAAGTCAAGATTGCTATATACAGATGACTGGATGTTACAACCAGTACGGGACAGTACACATCCAGGGACCAAAACAACAACAGCAACAAAAAGCTCTAGCCTAGCTTTTGGTCTACAATCTGTTCAACAAACAAGAGCTCCAATTCCAGAGGTCTTACTGAGACAGCCGCAACTGAATGGGTCTTCCAGAAACATAACGAAAGACTTTATCCCAGGCTCCATCCTAGAAGCAACATAATGATCAAGACCACCAACTACAGAAGATGGATTAAAACAACACAATCACCAAGATCTCTAGATACAGAGGTCTGATTTTACCATCCATGACGAAGAAGAAGTCTTCCATACACCATTAAAAGACCTAGAGGAGAGTAAATGATCATGAAAGGAGTCTATAGTTAATCCCATGACAGTACACTTCAGGGGGGCAGAAACCCTGTATCTCCTAGGCCAAAGGAATTCCCTCTATAATATCCCCAATAGTTACTGTGCCTATGCAGGGGTGAGGGGGAAGAAAGAAAAAGCAAAAAACAATCATTTTTCCATATATTTATTGATTGATTGATCAATTTTTTGACGTCTTTATATTAGTGTAGAGATAGAAGTTGATGTCTTCAATATTATTTTATTTTATTTTATCTTATCTTTCTCTTTCTTTTTGCACTCCAGCATGAGTTGATTTCAGAACCGAGACTGTTGTGTGGTGCTTGTCTTTATTGCTGTGGTGCTCACTGGATATTTAATTTGATATTTCTTTCTGTATTGTGGTGGTGTTTCAATTGCCTTTTTCACTTCCTCTCTCAAACTGAGGTTGAAATCCTCTGGAAGGACACTGCCTATTTTCAGCATATTTGACTTCTTTTTTTCTCTCTTATTTTATACCCCAATCTATTGCCTTTCTTTCCTTCAAACAAAGCCACATAAGTCGATTTATCTAGCTCTGCTTCTTAAACAGAGGGGGAGACAGGGGAGGGTACCAGGACGAAACAGATATATGATCACTAATAGTGAGCTGGACAAAGAGGGGACCACCTACTCTAGCAGTCCAGGGGGTGATGGTGGGGTATATGGATTGCAGAAGAGGAACTGGGGTGGGGAGAGGACAAATTTGGTGATGGGTATTCCCCTGGTTCAATGTTGATATGTACCTAAAATACTACTGTGTAAGATATGTAAGCCATTATGATCAAAATAAAAATTAAAAAAATGTATATATATAATTTTTATTCTGTTGAGGGATTTCCCAAGCTGAGTTTTATGCTATATTTAATAAATACTTGTTGAGTGACAACATGGTTTGAATTTAATTCCATTCAATCCAGACTGTTTGAGGTACATCCTGGAGCACTCTTTAGTTTTGTTTGCTGATTTCTGTGCTATTGTGTACATTTTTCCTGGCAGGTATGTGACCCTCCCTATTTTGATATGGGGCCTGCCTTATTAGTTTCTTATACTCCTATTGCACAAAGAATCAGAGGAAAGGTGAAACAAGAAGGATCTTTGATAAAATAGATTGCAAATTAGAAGAGGTTTGGGTGAAAATATTCCTATATTTTAATTAATTATGAAGGTACTATATGAAATACATCAAAATGATATAGTACAAAATGGTAACCCAGTCTACAAAATGGGAGCAAGCCTTAGAAAACTTCCAGGAAGTTACCAATAGTGGTGGATAAATCCTAACTGAGAATTGTAATATAACGAAGAGAAAGTTCTTATAAGAACAGCACTGGTAGTGGGAATGCCCCTCATTCATTGTTGCTATGTACCATAAATGATGAAGTGAAAGATTTGTAATGCACTTTGGTCACAATAAAAATAAAAAAAAAGAATTACTTTTGTCGGGTCTTTGGGGAACCATATGTGATGTTTGAGATTAAACCTAGATTGTCCACTGCAAAGTAAGTGTCCTACCTGCTGTACTGTTGCTTCAAAAAATAAAGCCAACATTCACAGTAAACAAAAAAAAAAAAAGAAAAGAAAAAAAAGACAGCAAGGAATGAAAAACTTGCCCTTTCTCGCAGAAGATTTCAGAAGTTTCTATTTCTACTACAGGGAAGCTATATCAAATGAACTTTTTAATTTTATTTATAAAATCTTTATTTAAGCACCATAATTACAAGCATGATTGTAGGTGGGTTTCAGTCATAAACAGAGCATCCCCTTCACCAGTGCAATACTCCCACCACCGATGCCCTTTATCTCCCTCCTCCCCCACCCCTGCCTGTATTCAAGACAGGCATTCTACTTCTCTCATTCATTAACATTGTCATGCTAGTTGTTAGTGTAGTTATTTCCCTAACAGCATTCACCATTATTTGTGGTGAACTTCATATTGTGAGCCAGCCCTTTCGGTCTTCAACTATATTGTCTCTGGGGTTATTACAATAATGTCTTTACTTTTTTTTAAACCCATAGATGAGTGAGACTAATTTGTGTCTATCTTTCTCCCTCTGTCTTATTTCACTCAGCATAATAGAATCCATCTACATCTATGTATAGGAAAATTTCATGACTTCATGTCTCCTGATGGCTGCATAATAGTCCATTGTGTATAGGTACCACAGTTTCTTTAGCCATTCGTCTGTTGAAGGGCATCTTGGTTGTTTCCAGAGACTGGCTATGGTAAATAGTGCTGCAATGAATATAAGTGTAAAGAAGGGATTTTTGTGTTGTATTTTTGTGTTCTTAGCGTATATTCCTAGGAGTGATATAACTGCATCACATGGGAGCTCAATTTCCAGTTTTCGGAGGAATCTCCATATTGCTTTCCATAAAGGTTGGACTAGATAACATTCCCACCAGCAGTGAATAAGAGTTCTTTTCTCTCTACATTCCCCTCAGCACTGCTTTCAAACAAACTTTTTATTAACCCTTCATTGGCTTTCTTTGCTATTATCTTAAAAAAAAACTTATTATTATAGGTCCCTGATTAAATACACACACAAGGTCATTGCATGATCTTCCATGTTCTGAATACATGGAATTACCATAATCCTTTTTTTCAATAGTTTTTTTAATATTTTATTTTAACACCTTGATTACATACATAATTGTGTTTGGGTTTCAGTCATGTAAAGAACACCACCCATCACCAGTGCAACGTTCCATCACCATTGTCCCAAATCTCCCTCCTCCCCACCCACCCCCCGCCTGTACTCTAGACAGGCTCTCCATTTCCCTCATACATTCTTATTATTAGGATAGTTCAAAATGTAGTTATTTATCTAACTAAACTCATCACTCTTTGTGGTGAACTTCATGAGGCGAGCTGGAACTTCCAGCTCTTTTCTCTTTTGTGTCTGAAAGTTATTATTATTGCAAGAATGTCTTTCATTTTTC